>SRSI01000020.1:600000-865229 GCA_005656395.1 Strongyloides papillosus
TAGAGATAGCTAGTAAAGGTATAACTACTATAACAATAGCTCATCGTTTGAATACACTTAAAAATATGGATAGAATAATAGTGATGAATGATGGAGAAATTGTTGAAGATGGGACACCAGACGAATTAATGAAAGCAAAAGGAAAGTATTTTAGAATGTTTGTGGATCACAAAGTAGGTAATTTTGATTTAGAAGCTCATATGATAGATAAAGGAATTTCAAGAAGTAAAGATTTGAGACAAAAATACTCAATTGGTAGTCATGAAAAAAATAATATTGTAAAAATTGATCGATCAAAGTCAAATATTGGAGAGCGAAAAAGACTAGGTAGAAGTTATTCAATGATAAGTACAAAAAGTGAAAACTTAGCTATGCCAATTACATTTAAAAGAAATAGATTCAATAAAAGTATGAGAGGAAATATTGTTGATTTACCTATTATGGAGAATGAAATAACAATATTAGAGGATGAAGAATTACCAGGAAAAATTACTAATCTTAAGGCAATTGGAAAATTGATATTTAATTATAAAGAGGGCTTTCTTGTTTTGTTATCAGCTATTCCACTGACAATATTACGTGGAATTTTTTATTTACTTGTTTGCTTTGAGGTTGCCAGTGTTCTTGAAACTGCACTATATCCAGATGATGAAAAAAGTCAAGGAATTTTTAATGTTGGATCACTATATATAGCTTTAATAATTATAAAAACAATATTTGAAGCATTAGGAAGATTAAATGTAGCAAAATATGGACATGGTTTTTGTAATTATTTAAGATATAATATGTTAAAAAAACTTCTAAGACATGGTGAGTCATATTTTGATGAAGACAAAAATACTCCTGGAAGATTAGTGTATAAATTAATAAATGAAACTGCTGTATTAAATAGAATATTATCCGAAAAAATTGATCTCTTAATTCCGGCAATTGTATGTTCATTTACCTCGATATCTATAGCAATATTTATTAATTGGAAATTAGCATTATTATGTTCATTTCAATTCCCAGCATTCTTTTTCTTTAGACTTATAGAATTTCGTGAAGCTAATAAAAGACAAAAACAAATGCTTGAGGAAGAAAGAAAAGTTGCTAATCTTGCTCATATGGTTTTATCTAATATTTGTACAATAAAAGCTTACAATTTACAAGGACACTTTAAAAATATTTTTGATGAAGCATTAAAAAGTTTGGAGAGAGCCATTAAATATCAAAGTATTATAGGTGCTATTATATTTGCATGTCAATTTAGTTTTTCATATATCATGATTGCTATAACATTATATTTTGGTAAAGATATGATGATTAAAAATGAAATAGATCCTTTTAATTATTTGAGAGTTGTATTGTTAACACAATTTGGTGCTAATTTTATAAGTCAACTTATTGCCAGTGTTACGGATATTTCAAAAGCACGCCTTTGTTCAGAACATATACTTGAAGTTTTAACAGAAAAAGCTGCTGATATGGATAATATGAGCGACGAGGGATTCAGACCAATGATTGTTGGTAGAATGAAATTAGAAGATATTGAGTTCAGGTATCCTTCAAGACCAATAGTTCCGATATTGAAAAATCTTAATATTACATTTGGTGTTAATGAAAAAATAGCTATTATTGGATCAAGTGGTTGTGGAAAATCAACAATTTTATCACTACTTCAAAGACTTTATATACCAACAAAGGGTAATGTTATGCTGGATAATTATAATATTAAGACAATAAATCCACAATATTTGAGAAGATGTATTGTTAGTGTAATGCAAGAGCCAGCTTTATTTAGTTTCACTATTAAGGAAAACATAACATTCGGTATACCAGAAGAGTATGTTTCTATGGATAAAGTTATAGAAGCTGCTAAGTTAGCAAACATACATGATTTTATCATTGGTCTTCCAAATGGATATGATACAAATGTTGGTGAGTACATAAATATGAGTGGTGGTGAAAAACAAAGAATAGCTATAGCAAGAGCTTTATTTAGAGAACCAAAAGTATTGTTACTTGATGAAGCAACATCTGCATTAGATTCAATAAGTGAAAAAGCTGTACAAAAGACTTTTGAAGATATTAGAAAGAGGACAACTTGCATACATGTAACACATAAATTAAGTTCTGTTGTAAATGCTGATAAAATAATAGTTCTGATAAATGGACAAGTGGGTGAAGAAGGAACTCATCAGGAGTTAATGAAAAAAGAAGGATTTTACTATGAAATGGTAATGCTTCAAAAAGTAGATTAACTAAGTATTTATCATTTTTTATTGTAAATATACAAAAATTAATTAATAATTTGTTTTAACATAATAACGTTTTTTTTACAAAAAGTAAATAATTATAATTAAATGCTATTTATTGGTGTGTATTGTTTCCATCCAAAATCATTGTAAAACATTTGCCTCATATCCTTTAAAAAAAGAAGTGATATCATTAAACTTAGACTGTAACTTAGAAAGTTAAGTAGAAAAGTTATTCTATAACCAATATGTGGGAATTGTTTAGCTACAATAATTTATTTATTTATTTAAATTTAACTTCAAATATATTAAACATACCTGAATGTGATAAGACAAAAAAATATAAAAAGGGTAATTCAAAGATAAGAGGACATAAGCTTGATATAGCAATTGTTACACACACTTGTTTTTGTTTTTTAATCTCATGTTTAAATATGCATTCTTTTGATTTTCTTTTCAATTTGACAATAATTAGGAGACTACAGGAAAATGCTAATAGTGGTAGAGTGAAAGAAATGGTATAAAGAAGGATTTTGATATGATATATATGACTAGAAGTTGCCCGAATCTTATAAACACAAATTTCATCTTTTAGATAAGTAATCTCGTCAGTTGTTATTGTACTTATACCATAATAAAAAACTGGAAAAAGTACCAATCCACCAATTAAATATGCTTGACAATTTTTAAATTTTTTTTCTTCAACAATTACTACATATCTTATTAAAGCAAACATGAAATGAATAAGATATATGGTATTTTGAATGATATATCCAAACAATTGAACTGTTGAGCATAATTTAATGTTAATTTTTGTTATAAAAATATATCCATAGAAATATATAATATTTGGGAGGAGGTGAACTGTTGAAGTGACAATATAGGCTAGTGTTAAGCATATTACAGCATTCTTTAATAATGGTCTCCTTTCAAATGTATCTGAGGTTATACTTTTATAAAGTAGATATAAATTTTCAATAATTGTAAAAAATAAAACGACAGTTAAAAAAATGACTGTAGATGACTTGTTACTATCAACAAATTGATATTCCTCTGGTGTTGATAAAGAACTAGAATTCATTGAATATAAATATTCAAAGAGCCATAAAATATATTATTGTAAAAGTACAACCTTCATATGTGTATTGTTGAATGAGAAAAATGATTTTAATGTTAATACAAAGAAATAAGGCTTAATATCAACTGAAAAATAAAGATAATAGTATGATAAATTTTTGAGTTGATTATAAAATTTTTTTGATTTATTCAAGTAACCTTTATTGTAGAGTAAGGTTGTAAAACGGAGGATAATTATTTAAAAAAGCATTTGTGTGTACTTTAAAGTGTCGCTGTACTTGTGGTTCAAAAATTTCATAAAAATAAAATTATAAATGATAAAAGTAATAAAAGATCTTTTAATATCAGTTTAGTGGGTATTATTCAAGGATGAATACTTAATGATAATGACAAAGAATTATTGTAAACTACTACTCTAACATCATGAGAAAGTGGTTTCGCATTTCTTTTTTAAAATACAATTTATATAGTTGAACATGATATATGTCGTCGAGTATATTTTTAAAAATAAAAATTCTAAAAGAAAATACCAATATATGTTGTATAAACTTGATAACTTAAAATATGAAAGATAATGATAAATTAATGAAATGATAATAAATATATATTTTAATAGACATTATAACATTCAAGCCTTATTTTTTTTATGAATATTCTATATGAAAGTTACAATTTTAATAATAAACAAAATTAATGAAGTAATATTTTTTTAATTTAAATAGGATTTTCTTAATGACATAATAAAAGTTCTTTCTGGCTTTTTACCTAATTTTAATAGTACATGTCCTTGAATATAAAACTATTATTGTAAATTTTAATTCAGCTATAAATGTCTAAAAATCATCTTATTAAAAAAGAAAATTTGAAAAGAAGTATTATAACGACAAGATTAAGTATACTTTAAATTAATTAAAGATTTTTTATAAGTGAAATTATCTTTAAAACGTTACTATCACTTCTTTGAAAATTTTCTTTAAATTTTAAGAGGTAAGATAAAGTTGATAGTAAAGTCATAAATATATATTTCATAATGAGGTACTTTTGTTAGAAAAAGATAGATATATATATATATACAAAAATGTGAGTAAAATTCTAAATTAGATTTGTAAAAATATTGAATATATTAGCAAATATTTTTTTAACAGTATTATCAATCTATTCCCCTATTGATCATTATAATAAAACATTTTGACAAATAGTTATCATTTATGGAAAATAGTTTGACATGAAATAATTATGTCTTCTGTGAATAACATTTTTTTTATCATTATATAAATAACAAATTATTATGTTAGAATACAAATCAACAATATTAGTAAAATGGTTATCACTTATACATTAAATTGTTTGTAATTTAAACGTTTATCATTTTTTAAAATTGTTGTGCATATATTAAAATAAAAAAATTTTTTATCATTTTAAAGATTATTGTATTTTTTTAGAATTTCTTTGAGGCTTAATAAAAGGTGGATTTAAAAGCGTTATTAATTTTTAGGAATTAAAAGACTAAAAATTATGTTTACTTTATTTACTTATATTTATATAAAATAAAATATTTAATTTGAGATAAAAGTTTGATATTTAGTGTTTTTTTCAAAAGAATTATATTTTTAATAATTTAAAATATAACACTCTTATGAAATGCAAAGATTAATTTAAAAAAATAGATAATAAATGAAAAAATAAATGAGACTTTATTGAAATACAAAATCTTGTAAAAAGGATAAATATACTTTTATTTAAAAAAATAACTAAAATGAAAAATATGAGTGTTAATTAAAAAAGCAAAAATAAATAATTACTATATAAAGTGGTATTTGATGTTTCGAAAAAAACACTTTTTATGGTTATTTTGGACACAAACATAATAAATTTTATTATTTATACTTAGAGATTTCATTTGGTCTCATCGGTGTACTTTAATTATGAACTTTAATATTAACATTATGTTAAACAAATATCATCAAAATACATTTTTATCATAAATTGTATACATTCTTGCTGTAAATACCAATTAATCATATTAATTAGTATTGTATGACGTTAATTATACAAAATAGTTGGAAAAAATTTTTAAATTATATGTGTTTTGAGCTGGTAAAAAATAATTTGGCATTAAAAGGGATTTATAAATTTGAACTTTATGTTAAAATATCATCCAGATTTAAATTTCCCCAATTAAAATAATTACATCATAATTTTGTATGAAGATGTTAAAAAGCATCAGTCTTTGTCGTATATCTAATTATGAACGACCCTGCAACAATAAATACCGATGATATTTTGTTATACAAACTTCAGAAGTATCTTCCATGGTTTTATATATCAATAGATACACCGTCACTGATTATTCATAGTATCATTGCATTATTTTCCTATATAATTTATGGATCTATCATTATTTTCCTTATCAAAAATAGAAAAAACAAATTATACAGTACATTTTTTTATCATTGTGTCATCTTAAATGGATTTGTCGACATATCTTTTCACTTGGATAACTTTTTTACATCCGTCCTTCTTTCGTATGAACCTTTTTTGGAAGAAGTTGCTCCAACAGAACCAAGTTATTGGTATGCTCCTTTGTATTATATAGGATTTTTCTTTACTCATTTTTTATATTACAACACATTCATTATTAGTGTTAATCGCATGGTTATGCTCACCCGGCCACTCAAAGCTAAGAATGTATGTTATTAATATTTCCATTATTTTATACTTCTAGATCTTTGAAAATAAAAAGAAATTATTTACAATCTTTGGTATCTTAATTGCGGGAATCCCACATCTTTATTTGTTAGTGAGACCAGCTTATTTTTCAGTATCTTCATCAATATATACAAACAATAGAAGAGTCGGTAATTTAAGAAATGTTATGTGGAGTGGACATGAAGGTTTACCATTAAAGATTACAGCAGTAAATGGTGGAATCTTTACCATTGCAACACTCTTGGTTAATCTTTTTAACATTTATTTGCTTGTAAAAATGGGACATAAAAAAATCAAAGGTTGTGATATTAAAATGACAATTTATGTCATATTAATTTTCATTTCACAAACATCATATACATTTATGTTGTTCTTTAACTTTTTTATTGATATGAATTTAGAAGATAAAACTATATTAAGTATTATTAATATTGTCAGACCATGGTGTTTTAATATTTTTTGTCTTTTTACCCCATATTATTTAATTGTTTTCAACTCTAATATTAGAAAAATACTTTTCAAGAAAATTTACACCTTCTGTAAATCTAATTGTTTTCAATTAATTTTAAATAGGATTGCTAATTTATTTTGATTTAAGTATTTTGTTAAAACTTTTTTTTTTCAATTATATAAAATTGTATTACTAAAAGCTATACCAATAATTAATTCTAATAAATTCACTAAATAAAAGTTTAAAAATTAATCTTTATCAAAAATACTAGAAAATAAAGAATAAAAAAAACATTTATCTTAAATTATAAATTAAAAATATATTTTCTGCAATTATATTATTCCTCTAGTAGTTAGAAAATAAGCAAATTTTTCTGTTATCGTTTGTCTATCATCGAAATGAAACAAATTCCACTTAATTTTAATAATTTCTCAAAAATTTAAATTTATAGCAAAAGTTTCTCATACATTGACTTTTATATGATTTGAAATGTTTAAAAAAATTTTAAAATCTTGTTTAAACTCAATTTATCGTTCTAAATTACTGTGTAGAAATATATATGATATTCTTTAAAAAGAAAATTAAAAAATTCCCATTTGCAAAAAATACTTTATTACAGTAGTAGTAGTACATTATGTGAATAAAAATAAGCAACCACAACGCACTAGAAACTCTTCAGCAGTGGGTGAAAATTCTCTTCCATAAATAAAAATTAAAATGAAAAAAAAATATGTACACGTGGGAAAATTGTATCAAAACTAGAAAATCACTTCATTTCTCCAGACAGTTAGAGGTTAAAAATAAATCCACAAACTATCCCGTTCTAGAAATGACGAAACATGTCACCCATAAAACATTGTTCAATGAAAGAATTTATATTTAATGGATCAGGAATTCCATGACCTCCAAACAAATTTGGATGACCAAATGACTGGTTTACGTTTCTTCTTCTTACACGTTCATTTGTTCCAAATGCATCAAAAATTTGGTCAATAACATCTGTATTGAAACCAGAACCCCTAAATTGTCTTTGGAATGAATTAAAGAAAGGAAAATCAGATCCAAATGGTGTGTTTGAGAAGAAATCATTGGCAATATCATGTACATTTTGAGGGAAATTTTCACGTCCACGAGAACTTCTTTGAAATTGGTTAGATCTGGAGGTGCTTGCAAATGGATTAAATCCGGTAGTGGTGCTGGTAAAAGTGAAAGATGACATTGATCCAGGTGTACCTTGATAAGAGAAGCTAACATTAACAACTTGTGATTCATCATCACTCTCTTCATCTTGTTGGCGTAATGAAGTGTCATAGTCCATCCTCTTCTTTGGATCCGAAAGAACCTTGTATGCACTAGATATTTTCTTAAATCGATATTCACCCGAAGGATTCTTGTCTGGATGGTATTTTAAAGCCAATTTCTTGTAGGCTTTTTTAATTTCATCCTGTGTTGCGTCTTCTGATACTCCAAGGACTGAGTAATGAGTTTTTTCATTTGACATTATCAACCTGAAAAAATAGTTGAAAATAAATATACCCTTGAAAAAAAAATTAAAGGCTAATGAGGAAAAATTGATAACGACAATGCGACTGATATCACGTATACTCATTGGTAATTCGTACACAAAAGTTATAATTAATCCTTCATTCAATAATTTTCGAGTACAAGATATTGCTAATACAGCAAAAAAGTATAAAGTATGAAATTGCAAATTAATAATAAGTTATTCGCGCCATGTAACGTGTCACATGGTATTCAATAAAACTATTAAAAAGTGTAATGCCTCACAGCTAAATAGATAGCACTATCGTTGTCAACATCCAAACACAAATAAAAATTGTATTCAAAAGTGTGTGTGTGGAAGATTAATAATAAAAATCTTTGCGGGAACCACAGATTAAAAACTCTTTCAAAATTTACATCAACGATAACTAGGCAGAGAAATTAATTTTGCGATTGATATAAATATTATATATTTTGTTGGAAAAGAAGTTTCCATAGTAACAAAAATTAGTTTAATTCAACATTCCATCAATATTTTATTATTGTTAGTTGTTATATTTTCACTTAGTGTCATAATTTTTTTGTTTCCGAAATAAATATTTTGTTTTTTATTAGCATTATTTTCTAAACAATTTTGTTTTGTAATAAGTATTATGTTTAAAACAAATAAGACTGTTCTTATTTTATTAAATTCAAAAATTTAAAGTCTAATAAAAATATTTATGAAGTAGAATCTGTCGTTTCTGAGATCGTATAAGGATTTCCATTAATATCATAATCATAGATACTCTTAGCATAAGGAGAATTCCAATCTCTTAAAAATATGTTGTTCGTAACGTTATAATGTAAGCTATTTGTAATTGAAGAATCCTCTGACTTAGCTGTAAATCCAATACCACCAGTATTTATAAAATAGTCAGCAGACCAATTAGATGTTCCAATAAACACAGTACTGTCTGTTACCATGTATTTATTATGATTAACACGGGCATATGGAATCCAACCATACTCATCAGCTGGGACTTCAAATAACTTAACTTCAATGGTACCCCAAGATTTTGCAGCACATTTTTTAGTTCCATTATTGTAATTTATGTATACGCATGGTAGCTGGCCATTAAGATCGGCAAGGGATCTTAAGTGGTGATAATAACTTTTTCCTGTATGAACCCATTTTGACATTAAAATTTTAACATGAACGTGTCTATCAAAAGCTGCACGTCTTAAGGCATCATCGATATTAGGCCAGTAGTAATTATTATCAATATACAAAGTTGCTGGTATATAGTCCATAACAGCAATGTAAACAAATTCTTTTGCAGCATTAATAATATCAACTACATTTTCTCCATCAGGTTTTCTTCCGGGTGGACAAAACGCTGGTGGTGAACTCTAAAAAGAAGATTAAATAAAATTAATTAAAAAGTATATTTTTTCCACATCTAATTAACTCATTCTTACCGAAAAGTATGTTACATAATTTTCATTGTTCAATCGTACTGGTGTTGGATTTTGTGGATTTGAGTTATAAACAAATTTATTATCCCAAACATCAGGAATTTTCTCATTTGGTATTCCCATTTGCCAATACACATCGAAAATTTTTTCTATATCACTAGCAAGACATGGACAATTAAAAGCTGCAACTCCTAATTCTTTAACTTGTGTCAATGATCTCCAGTCTTGATTGGCGGAACCAACGTAAAAGTGTTTCCCATCAACAATCCAAGCTTTTGTATGAAGAATTCCACCGTCAAACCAATTTTTAAAATTTAAACTTCTAACATTAGCATATCCATTAGACATAAGATAAATGGTATCGGCATTACCACCCTCAGCATAATTCTCAGCTACATTTATTTTGATCCCTTTTTTAGCAGCTCCAACTAAGGAATTAAAGATATCAGTTCCATGTTGCATTGATGGATCCCAATTAAACTTCCCTTCAGTGTCATTGGGTAACAAAGTCCAGTAGTCAGAAGCTATGTTTATATTATATTGAGCTTCATTTATTAGACGTTGCCAGACATCATAAGTTCTTGTGTATGTTGTTTGGTTAGTTGAGTAAGTCAAGTTAACCGGAATAGATTCAACTAAAATAAATTCACATGAAGATGTACAATTAACATTATTTCCATTGTATGTTGAAGGTTTTGCTGTAGTTGAAGGTGTTGTTGTTAAAGGTGTTGTTGTTGGGAAAATTGACTTAGATGTAGAGCCAATGTCATTTTTATTACATGGCTCTGGTTTCCAGATAAAATATGCCTGATTAAAATTAAATATTACAGGAAAATTATTAAAAACATACTCCAATCCAAATTCCAGAAGTCAAAAGAATTGCTACAAAAGCAGTAACAATAGGAATTATAATATTAAATTTATTCATATCAATGGAGTATACCATTTAATAATAAAGTAATTATCAAAGAAAGTAAAATTATTTAAATTTATGGTAATCAAATCGGATTACTTGAAGATTATAATAATTTAAGTAATAATCATTTCTTGTAATACAATTACAGAATTAGTACATCCCATTAATTGATAATAGTATATTGATAACAGCAAAATTTTTTCTAAATCATTTATTCAGTTTGCAAAAAAGAGTACTTGAGATTAAATTCTTATGTCACATTATTGTACAACGATCATTTTATTAAAATGATAGCGTAATAAAATAAGCACAAATGTAGTTCCCTGATAATGCTTAATCACTTCAATTTTAGCATAATTATAAAGTTGTTTTTAAATGACTCCATTGAGATATTTAAATTTGTTTATTAAAGTTGCAAAAAAAATTTACGACATAATTTTTATTGATCATAAAAAAATGTTTAAATTAATATTATCTTTAATCACTATTCATATACACTTTTATCAGGTTGTGTCGCTTTTTCATATGTCAATTAAAAAGTAAAAAAAGGCGTTAATTTATAAAAACAAAAAAGTTACCGCATTCCCATAAAAATAATGCTTATACCAGAACAAAGTTTAACCAAAAGATAAGGTCCTATCACGACAATACTTACCTCTATTGATCGCCACCTTGGAAAATCGTTATTGCTTATCGTTGTCATTGGCTCACATACCCTTCAACGGCATTTTATTTTAAATCTACTACTTGTTCAATTTACTAGACCTATCCATGAATGCCTCTGACGACGTGCACTTGGTTGAGGATCCAGCCATAACATTGGAAAGCCAACACATTGCCAATCCACCATCTCATGATGTAGATGAGGAAGATAATGAAATCCCTCAAATATATGCAAATTTTATTACAGAAGTTTTCGATAATGAGGATCTTGAAATGGATGGTAAGTATAAAAAATAAAATGAAAATCTTCCTTCTGTTTCAATTTTTTTTTGATATGCGACACCAACGACTATTAGTGTTTAGTTTTTTTGTAAAAATCATCTTTTCCTATATTCCAAAATTTTCTAAGTAGAATGAATAGTTGAAACAATTGGAATGTTGTCATGTGTCAAAAATTTTTTTCAAAAATCTCTTTATTCTATTTTTGAAATTATGTCTTCTAAAAAGGGTGAAACTTCACTACCAAATTTGTATAATAGTTTTGTTAGAAGTTTTGAAAGTTCATTACCAACTGGTGAGTAGTGTTCCTCAGAGTAGAGTTGAAGTATATAGAGACAAAATTTTTGAGTAATATTTTTTTTATGCCTTAGTACTGATTTTAGTTAATTTACCTTACTGATATTTTTAGAATCGCCTCCACCTCAGGTAAAGTTGTCGAATTTTACACTCGAAGGAATAGCAAAATATATTAAAGAAGAAAATCCAAAGATATGTTTTATGGTCGGTGCTGGAATCTCAACTTCTGCGGGAATTCCAGATTTCAGAACACCAGGTATGTAATTGAGTATTGAAAAAGGTAATATCGTTATTTATTAGGCACCGGTTTGTATGATAACCTTGGGAAGTATGACTTGGACGATCCTCAAGATATATTTGATCTCCAGTTTTTTGACGAAGATCCAAGACCCTTTTATACATTGGCTAAAGAACTTTTTCCCACAGGAGCTAAACCGACAACCTGTCATTATTTTATCAAACTCGTCGACGAAAAAGGTTTACTTAAACGTTGTTTTACACAAAATATTGATTCACTAGAGAGAGTAGCAAATATACCATCACATAAAGTGGTATTTGCTCATGGTAATCACATCACATCTACCTGTAGATTGTGTAAGAAAAAATATAGTTATGAGTGGCTTCAAGTTCATCTCGCTGATAAGAATAAATTAGTTCCACTTTGTGAGGAGGAAAATTGTGGTGGGGTTGTTAAACCAGATATTGTTTTTTTTGGAGAAAACTTGCCTACGAGCTTCTTTTTAGGAGCTATACATGATATTCCAGCATGTGATTTACTTATTATTATGGGAACATCTTTAGTTGTTCACCCATTTGCTTCTATTGTTCATGAAGTGAGGCCTGAGGTTCCGAGACTTTTAATAAATATGACTCCTGTTGGTAAGAAAAGAAATCCTTTTGCACCTAGTTTAATGTATGGTGAAACAAATAATGTTCGTGATGTCTTTTGGCCAGGTACTTGTGATGATGGTGCTATGGAATTAGCTCGCCTTCTTGGTTGGGATGAGGAATTGAAAGATTTAATTAATAGAGAACATTCAAGGTTAGAGAGTAAAGCACAAAATCTGAAAGATTCAAGTGTAAATGATTCGGGAACTGGAGATTCAGTTGCGGGTCCATCATCCAAGTAAAAGAAAGATTATTGAGATAAATTGTATCTGTAAAAAGACTACTGTAAGAAAAGGAAAAACTCATCTTTCAAAAGGCATTAAATATCTGCTAAAAAACTTTTTAGTGATACTGACATCACTTATTAACACTTAAAAAAAATTTTTTTTATGTATTTTGTATATAATTATATATTTTTTCCTTATTATTAGATGTGTTGAATATATTTTCAATAGATTTGTCAATTATCTTATTATCAAATAAAGTTTTCTAATTATTTCTACTTGTTATAATATTTTGAATTTGTTTATCTCTTAGAAAATTAAATATTAGTAATCGCTTTTTGTAGGAGGAATTGGGGGAAATAAAAAAGAATAAATGTTTATTGAAGAGGACTAGAAATATAATCTTTAAATATAAAGAAAGTGGTCGTATTAGCAAAAATAATATGATTCTAAAGTTGAAGCTATTAAGTTTGTTAATATATTTTTATTATATTGATATATGCTTACCGTTCAAGGAAAATTTTATTTGGGGGGTGACGTCATCAGCATATTCTATAGAAGGTGGATATTTGTCAAATGGTATTTTTTAGTTAAAAAATAATTTTTATTGTTATGTTTTATAGGAAAAGGCATGTCTAATTGGGATTTCTATAGTGATACATTTATGGAAGAAAATGGTAATATAAGTAGTGATAGTTATAATAAATTGGATGAAGATTTATTACTAATAAAAAATCTTAATGTCACACACTACAAATTTTCAATATCCTGGAGTCGTATTTTGCCTCAAGGTGATAGTATAAATGTAAATAAAAAAGGATTAGAATATTATGATAAATTAATTGATGGTTTGATAAATATAAATGTTGAACCTATTGTTACAATGGTTTATTATGATATCCCACTTGCTATAGAAGATATAGGTGGTTGGATGAATGATAAAATACAAGATTATTTTTATGAATATGCTATTTTGTTATTTGAAAGATATAATGATAAGGTTAAATATTGGATAACTATAGAAGATCCTTATAGTATGATAATGAATGGATATGGAGGAAAAATAATAAAGTGGGCACCAGGTAATTATGAAGGATTAAGTAATACCAGTATTTATAATGGGTTTTATAATGTATTAAAATGTCATGGAAAAGTAGGAAATTTATATAAACAAAAATATAATAAAGGAATGATAGGAATATCTTTTACTTCTTTTCCGACGCTTCCATTAACAGAATTTGATATAAATAAAAGTGAAATATTTTTTCAACTATCTTTTGGTTTATTGGGAAATCCAATATATAGTGAAAGTGGTAATTATCCAGATGAAGTATTAGAATTATTTCAACAAAAAACTAGAGAAGAAAAAAGAAGTTCACCGAGATTGAGACTTTTTACTATAGATGAAATAAAGGAATTAAAAAACTCAAGTGATTTTATTGGTATAAATTATTATGGAAGTAGTCATAAAATATCAAGTTTAAATAATACTGATACAATAATATGGAATGATGTGGAGAGAATATATAATCAACTAGCATTAGAAATAGACAGTATGATATTAAGAAATAAATCTAATAGCGATGAGTTAGATTATTGGAGTGGAGGATTAATGTATACTTTAAAATATATAAAAAAAAATTATTTAAATATTCCAATATTAATCACAGGAAATGGAATTTATGAAAATAATATTACTCATAAAGTTAAATATATTCGAGAACATTTAGAAATTATAAATAAAGGTATATTAGATAATTATAATATTATCGGATATTGTGTTAGAAGTTTTTTGGATGGCTTTGAATGGAATTGGGGATACAATAAAAAGTATGGTTTATATGAGGTAGATTTCGATAGCAGTGATAAAAAGAGAAAACCAAGAGAAGTTGTTTCTTATTATAAAAATGTAATTAAAAGTAATGGACTAATTTTATAATTTCTAATGTATTAAATGTTATAATTTAAAATATTTAAAAAATTATACTTGTAGCATAATTTTAGTAGACACATACATTTACCTATATATACATATATTCGACATAAGTATTTAATTTATACGTTAAAACACATCTAAAGAAGGTCGTTTTTTTAGAAGATGAATAAAGGAAAAGAAAATTTAATTTGTTTTTTTTAATATTAAGGTCAGCATTATAATTTGTAGAAGACAATCATAAAAAATAAATTATTATGAAATAAATAATTGTAGGTCTAGCGTGTTTTTATTATTATTTTTTCTAGAATGATTCTAAACCGTGGAAAGTGTCTTGATCATTCAAAAATAATACTAATAATTTTATCACTTATAATATCTATATATAGTAATGGTATGTATATTTATTTTTTTTACCGTATATTTAAATAATTGTAATTTTTAGATATAGAAAAAAAATTGAGAAGATTTAACCTCAAGTTGCCCTTTTTAAAAACTTCAAGCAATGGAAAAATTTTAATAGATAAAGATGCAACTTTTTTCAACAATAAAGATTGTATTATTTATGGAAGAGAGAGTGGAAATTTTGTTATTAATGATGGAAAATTAGAAATGATAGAGGGAAAAGAAATAAATGTTGTTAGCGTTTTTAATAAAAATTCATCAGAAATAAGACTGTACACAATTTCTAGAGAGGATGATAATGTAGACAAAAAATTAGAATGTGGAGAAATAATTTATAAAGGTGAAGTGGAGGAAAGAAATAAAATTTTCTTAAAACCTGTTAAAGTTACCATAAGTAATAGTAAAAATATAATATACTCATTAGAAGATGAAAATTCAGATTTTATAATAAATCCAAAAAATGGTATTCTTTCAATTGAGAATGAAGAATTTTTAACTATACAAAATGTAGGAGAAAAATTTAATCTTTCCGTTATCGGGAGTGATAAAAGTGGTAATCAAACAACGTGTACAATCCAAATAGAAGTACATCCTGAAAGAAAAAATAATTCTAATAAAGTACCTAATTTTGAAAAAAACGAATATACTTTTACTGTTGCTCCAGGAAATAATTATATCGGAAAAATCGAAGTTATGTCATCAGGCAATAAATTTGTTTTTAAAATAATTGAAGGGTCAACTGACCGTATAATGATTGATAAAAAGACGGGTGATTTAAAATATATTGGAAAACCAATAATAGAAAATGAGAAAATGAAATTGGTGGTAATGGCAACGAATGAACAATATAATGAGTATGTTAACTTTATTACTGTTAACATTAATTTCAATGGTCTTTACTCTGAACCACCAAAGTTTATTGATGATGACAAAATGACTCTTGTTGTTGTTAGACGTTACGAGAAATATGTTTTATTAAAAGAATTTAATGCTACGGATGCTGACACAACATCTATATTACTTTTTAACATTGAATCTATGAAAATGTTAAATAAATTAAGGAATGAAATAACACATAATATTGAGGAAGAAGCAAAAAAATTTATAATAGATGATAATGTACTTTCCTTCAATGGAATGATAAGAGAAGATATTAGTAGCGTGGAAATATTAGTTTCCGTCAAAGATTCATCTCATATTATGGAACCAAAAGATTATGCATATGTAAATATAATTTTTGAGAATGATAATGATGTAAGAAATGATAATTATTTGACATTGCTTGAACACCCTGATACAATCTTTATTGGGGAAGAAATAAAAAAGGGGGACTATATTTACACAATACAACCAAAACAAATTCCAAGAAGTTTAGAAGAATTAATTCAAAATAATATTTCTTCTAATTATGAATTTAGATTAGTTGAAGGAAACGGATTTGTTATTGATAATAATACTGGTATAATAACTGTTGATAGCATTCCTAAAGAGAATACAAATTTAGTTGTCGAAGTTGAAAATATGATTACAAACGATTTAGCTGAAACAAGTTTGGCTGTAAATATTAATAGAAAAAAGAAAATAAACACTCCAAAGAAATATGTATTTATGGTTCGTGAAGATGTTAAAGAGGGTACCATAGTTGGATATCTTGAAACACATGATTATAATCTCACTGGTGATGTTTCATCAAATTTTAAAATAACTAACAATAATGCATTAACTGTAGTTTCAACACTTGACTATGAATCTCAAAATGACTACTTATTCTTTTATGGCAATAATGAAATAAAAATACATGTTTTTGATGTAAATGATAACATCCCAAAGACAGATAGGTTAAATATTAGTTTAAAATTAATGGATAATATTCAACCAGGGACAATATTAGATCGTCTTAATATAACAGATCTTGACAAAAATGACAATCTTCACTTTTCTTTTACTGGTAATAATATAGTAACAAATAAATTGTTTATTGATGATCATCAAAATATTATTACAAGAGAATCATTTATTGATGTTACTGATAAAAACACAACTTTTCAAATTATTTGTTCAGATGGTTTGCATAAAATTTCAATAACTGTTTTCCTTGATATCATTGAAAGTATTAATTGCAATCCAATATTTACAGAAAATGAAATGAGAGTATTTCATGTGGATGAAAATGTTCCTGGTGATTTTATTATTGGGTCAATTAAAGGTACTTCTGGTATTGGTTGTTTTATTAAGTACGATATAATTATTGATAAAGAAGAGGAAGTTTTGCCTTTTATAATTGACAACTACAATGGTAGTATAATTTTAAAAGATTCTCTTGACTATGAAAAGAAAGATGAATATAAATTTAAAGTTAAAATAAGTAGTGAAAATAAAGAAAGTACAGCTTATTATGTTGTCAAAGTTAATGATAAAAATGATCATACACCAGAATTTTTTACACACTCATCAATATTTATGATACCAGAAGATTTTTATGTCGGGGAAGTTATTACAAAAGTACAAGCATTTGACAAAGATACTAATGATCAAATATACTATCATCTTATTTCTGAAGGTGGTAAATTCAATGTTAATTATAGTACAGGAGAAATTGTTTTAGTAAAACCATTGGACAAGGAAGAAACTGATGAGTATATTTTAAATGTCTTTGTAACAAATGAAGAATTTTTGATGTTAGATGTAGAAAGTTCATTTGATAAAATGACAATAAAAATTATTGTAGATGATGTTAATGATAACGGACCGATTTTTGATTTAGATAGTTATGAAATTGTTGTTAGGAAAGATATGAATCCGGGAGAGAAAATTATTCAACTTCATACTCATGATATGGATAATGAAAATTTAATAGGGAATGTTAAATTTGATGTAAATGAAGTACGCTATCATTTTCAAGGTCGTTCCAGGGAAGCTCCATCATACATCTTTATTAATAATGATGGTGAAATTATATTAAATAATTATATTGATGATTTTTCTGGAGGTTTTTTGACTGCTATTGTAACTGCGAAAGATATATCATCATCAGGAACGTCACTTAAAACTAAATGTTATTTAAAAATATGGATTTGTTCTGGTGAACATTTAACAAATATTGTATTATTTAATGGGCCAATGATGTTAAATTTCAAGAAAAGTACTCAATTAATTAAAAGACTTGTAGAGAGTGTTGAAAATTCACATATATTAGTACAAAGTTATGGATATTACCAAAGGAATGGAATTGTTTTTGATAACAAAACTATTGCAAAAATAGTAGTAATTAGGGATTCGGAAGAGATGATGGTTAACGACGATGTAATAATTCGATTGAAGAGAGATACAATGAAATTAGGAAATGGAGATCTTTTCGATGTAGAAAAAAATGAAGATGATTTCGAGAGGTTAGAATTAGAAAAAAGAGAAGAAGACATTCCAGTATTAAAATTTATCATTGTATTCTTTTTATTGTCACTTTTTTTAATCGTATTGGGTATTGTTTGCATAATGCTTCGTGACAGAAGTAATTTTCTTTTACAAAAACAAAATTTTATAGATGAAGAGATAGTTGCTATGACCAAGGAAAATAATAATATTCTAGCTTTATCAAAATCAGCATATAATGATGTTTATTATTTAGGAAGAAAAGGCAGTCTTTCTACATTTCAAACTTCACATTTATATGGAGATGATTGCTATTCAATACAAACATTAAAAATTAATGTTGGAAAGGATGATAATATACTACAAATACCATATATCGAAGAAGTTGATTAAAATAATATAATGGTAATAAGGTATTTAATTTATAAAATTAAAATTTTGTTATTACTAAATAAGATGTTTATTTTACAAATTTAATGAATATATAAAATCGTTAGATTAACCAATAAATTGTATAATTTTTTTTTCATGATAAACTCAGATAATAATAATATTATTAAAACTGAGGATAAAATTGCCTCAACAAAAACTACGAAAGTAATAAGAAAACAACTGTTGTCGGGAACTATTGTTGGGAGTAAAGAAAATAAATATAAAGTTGTATGTTGTATAGGATCTGGTGGTTTTGGTGATGTATACAAAGTCACACGATTTTCTGATAAAAAAACTTTTGCTCTAAAGACAGAAATAGCATCAACGAAACAAAAACCATCAAAAGAAAAGATACCTTTTGAAATTTATATATTAAAAGATATTTTTCAAAATACTAAAGTTTGTAAAGAATATTTTGCTGAATGTTATGATAATGGTTCATACGATATATATTTATTTATGGTTTGTAAGATGGTTGGTAAAAATCTTAGTGATTTGAGGCGTATTTATGGAAACAAAGGTCAATTATTACATTCTTCTGTTATAAAACTTGGAATTGAAACTATGAAAGCATTATCAAATTTACATGTATGTGGTTATGTTCATCGTGACGTGAAACCTTCTAATTTTGCAATTGGTAGAAATGAAAATTGTGAAAAGATTTATATTTATGATTTTGGAATATCTCGTTGTTATATTAATAAAACAATTCCCTGTGCCCCAAAGGAGGGAAATCGAGTGTTTATGGGAACTGTTAGGTATGCCTCGAGAACATGTCATAAAAAAATTCCACAATTTCCCAAAGATGACATTGAATCATGGTTATTTATGTTTTCAGAGTTTTTTGATATGCATGCATTAAGTTGGAGAAAAAGTATTGATAAACAATATGTTCTAAACGAAAAAGGAAAGTTTTTTGATCAATTTGGTATGTTTTAATAAACTAATTTTGTAAAATACACTAAAATTTTTATAGACAAAAGGGTAAATATTAAAATTCCCAAGACATTTAGTAATATTATTAATTATGTGAACTCTAATGAATTTACAGAAAAAAGTTGTAATTATACCGGATTAGAAGAAAGAATAGTAAATCTAGCTAATGAGGGAAACATCAATTTGAAAACACCATATGAATGGAATCCATTATTCAGAGATAGAAAATCATCATCAACAAATACTGAAGGTAGTGAGATTGAGTCGAAAGATTTTGAAACTGATAGCGGTATGTCTTCAGTTAACAAGTCGTGTCGTTGACATGATTATAATTTTACTTGCTAAAATATACATATATTTTGTTTCATTACACTGAATATAATGATATATAAACAATTTATTAACAATCTATTAACATGAAATTGTCAAAGTTATAAATATATAATAAAATGGTTTTTTAATTTTTGCTTCTTTCTTTTTCATATTTTTTTGAATTTTAAAAAATTTATACTAAGATGCAGTAGATAATACTTTAATTTGATGAGTTATTTTTACACTTTTCTTACTTAATAACTTTCATAATATTTTACTCTTTTTATTAAATGATTTCTTTTTAAAAGTACATTTAAAATTCATCTTAAATGTTGATTTTAAGCAAATTTTTGAATCATTAAACACTATCTATTTTTTCATAATATAAAAGATAATAACTTTAAATGAAATTGTTTTCCAAGAACGTACTCAAGATATATTTAAGAAAAAAAGTGGGCTAGCATATGAGTATAAAATCATAAAAAAGCATTAAATAAAAAAACTTTTACAACCACTCAATTAGTTAAACTATACCTATATGATTCATTTTGCATAAACTTTTTTCATTTTTTTCCAATTAGTTTAAAGATTTATCGAATATTTATGATCTAAGCATAACAATTTGCATATGTAGCAAAAGGTAGTAAAAGAAAAAAAACTTTTGTTTACATTTTGTCACTCAATTTTATTTTGAAATTATACTTTTACGATTTATTCATGTTTAATTTTTTACATCTGTAACAACGAAACTTTGTTATAACATATTTATTTATATATTTTGAAAGTAAAATGTTTTATTAAATATTTTTCTATTTATTATAAAACAATTATTAAAAAAAAAGGACAAAATTTTTATAGTATTTTTCTATAAAAATTTATATTAAGATTTTAATTTTAGATTGTTAAGTAAAATTAATCTAAAATAAGTTTCTTAATACTTTTTAAAAAGCAATAATTTCATTGATAAAGAAGATAAGCTATTCATTATTGTCATAGTAATACATTCAACTGTTTATTTTATGTATAAATATTTTTAATTTGCCAATTTTAAAAGATCATTAATTTATTTTATAGGTATATATCATGGTTTTTAAAGATAAGGATACATTATGACAATGATAAGCAAGTTACTATATACAAAAACTCATGAGACATAATAAAAATGACTGTACATTTTAAACAAATTTGTGATTCATATTATTTTTATCTACTAAAGAAATTCTTTTATTTACCTTACTTATTTATACGTTTAAATAATATCTTTCTATAAATAAATTTTTTATAATTATATAAACTTTCACTTTTTAATTCCATTAAAAGATATTTTTTTCCCATATAAAAAAGGAATTTTTATCTCTAATAGAATTAATGGTATAAATTTACATTCAAAAAATATTTATAAATATTCAATGACTTTTATTATTAGCATAATAACTAATAATTTTATTAATAGTAATATTAATTGTTAAACATTACTATATATGGAATTCTCAATATAATTTTCTTTTAATGGATGTTTAAAATGTTAACAAATATTTAACTTTTAAAACAAATTATTAATTTATTTTTAGATTTTATAAAAGATTTTTTTGTTTTTAATGAGATAATATTGAATTAAATTTTATTTTCCCATTATATACAACTTTCTTTAATTTAAAAAAAAATAACTAGAAGGATTGTTCTTTGAAAAAATATTTATATATAATATTATACAATATTTGCATTACAGACCATAACTTTGTTATTTACAGATTACTGCTTACAAATTTATAACGAATAGGTTTTTATGATACAAATATTAATATAAATATATATTTATAATTTCTTTTAATCTATTTATAAAGCATATATTAAAGAGTTGACAAGTATAGCAGTTATAATTTTAATATTAACGTTAACATTAAGTAAAAATTATTCTTCAAATATCATAATTTAACTAATTACTATATAATTTTAAAAAGATTTAGTGCTTTTTGAAACAGATCTTATTTATATAAAATTCCTTACTTAAATTACATTCAAGAAAATGTTAAAAAATTCTGGATAATGTGTATTATTTTATCTCACTTAATAAAAATTCTAATTTTTTTACTAGCGACTAATTTCATCACAACTATTTCGCACGTGAAAATTAAAGCAATAATTATAGAATTATTAAAATAAGTTTCTATTTTTCTATAGTATTAATCTCATCTTAAAACTTAATGTGTTTCTTATAATACATTTCAAAATACAAAATTAGAATTTAGTATTATGTAAAATTAAAAATGCTTTTATAAAAAGTATTCTTTTAGCATACGATAGTTATCCTTGTTTAATATGTTTCAAAACTTTTAATCATTATAACTTATATTTTTCTCCGAAATTATATTCCTTTTATAGCGCAAATTTTTTTTAGTATCTTTCAAAATCATCTTTAAAAAATAAATTAAAGAAAAGTTACAAAACACTATGCATTTTTGTTTGTATTAAAAAATAATTTTTAAATATTCTAATGTAAAAAGAAAAAAATTCAATAATATCTTCAATGAACAATACTTTGTGTAGCTAAATAATTATTGCTTTTCATTATTATTGTTATGAAAATTTCAAATTTTCTAAATTTTATGTTGTTTGTAGATTGTTCAAAGAAATGGTCGTTGTTAAAATATTTACAACTCTACACGAAATTGACTTCTAGTAATGTGCCTCTTAATATATTATAGAAAACAAGTTAGGCTCTAATATGGCTTTAGTAACGTAAAAAATTTCAAGATTAAAAAAAAGTTTCAGCACTTCAAAATGTTAAGCATATATATTATCGTAAAAAACGATAGAATTTATGTTCGAACCTAATTATTTCATTTTTTACAATATTATCGTTGTTAATAGTTATTATTAAAATTTGATTTTTTTGACAGGTGGAACTTTTTTATTACACTTAAATTTAATTTATCAGAATTTTTTCCCATTTTTTCTTGTGTATAAAAAATTTAGAGGTTTTAGAATTAATAATGAAAAAATGAATGGAAAATATCAACAGATTTCAGTGAATTCATTCCATATAAGATATATTAAAAAGTTTTTTCTACTTATATTTATTATTATTTTTATAATTACCTATTTTTATTTATACTTGTATTTGCCTAATAAAAGCATTGAATATAAAATTAACAAGTACTTCTTTAAACCGAAAGATGATGAACAGGTATTTTTTATTAAGAATTAATTTCCTATTTTTTCTTATAAAATTTAGATGTTAAAAGTTTATTCAAATATTTCTTTCGAACAATATTCTAAAATAGCCAATAAAAATTATTATGATGTGAATTATGATACAAATAATAAAAATGATATGAGAAAAATAAATGTATTTCTAATACCACATTCGCATGATGATCCTGGATGGTTAAAAACATTTGAAAAATATTATGAAGATGATGTATCAAAAATATTAAATGGAATGTTAGAATATTTATCGGAGGACAATCAAATGAGATTTGTTTATGTTGAGATGTCATTTTTTGAGTTATTTTATTCAACATTACCAGCAGTGAAAAGGCAAAAGATTAAAAAATTATTAAGTGATAAAAAATTGGAAATTATTACAGGTGGTTGGGTTATGAGTGATGAAGCAAATAGTCATTTTTTCTCACAAATTACTGAATTATTTGAGGGTCATGAATTTTTAAGAAATAATTTGCAATACATACCAACAAATCATTGGTCTATTGATCCATTTGGTTTATCCCCAACAATGGCATACCTTGCAAAGGAGTCCGGTTTCAAACACATGGCAATACAAAGAGTACATTATTTAGTCAAACAATATTTTGCACAGAGAAAATTATTTGAATTTCAATGGAGACAATTATGGAGTGGTGGATATAAAGATCAATCATCTTCTACTGATATTTTCACACACATATTTCCATATGGTAGTTATACATCAAGTGAAACTTGTGGTCCTGATAAAAATAAATGTAACAAAATTGATTTTAGTAAAGTTTCAAACAAAATTTCAAATGATTATATATTAGGGGAGAGTGTAAAAATTGTTGTTGATCAATTTAGAAAAAAATCACTACTTTTTAGGGGGTCAAATATTTTTGTACCAATAGGTACAGATTTTTCATATTCAAAAAAGGAAGAATGGGGGAATGTTTATGATAATTATAAAATTATAATTGAAAAGATTAATAAATCACCAGAGTTTAATATGAACATTCAATTTGGTACATTGGAAGATTATTTTAAGGCTAACGACAAAACTTTAATTGAAGAAAATGTTAATATTCCTGTTATTACAGGTGATTTTTTTACATATGCTGATAGAAATGAAGAATATTGGAGTGGATATTATACGTCGAGACCATTTTATAAACGATTTGATAGAATTTTAATGGATACTTTAAGATCTGCGGAAATAATCTTTTCATCTGTATTAGGAAAATCAAAAGAAAATGAAATGAATGAATTTTTAAAATTAGTTGATTATAATAAATTAGTATATGCTAGGAGGGCATTATCATTGTTTCAACATCATGATGGAGTTACTGGAACAGCTAAAGATCATGTTGTACTTGATTATGGTAAACAATTATTTAAAGCAATTCAAAATTGTTATTCAATTATTGAAAAAAGCATTCAATACGATATTAGAAAGAAGATAGTTAATAATTTAGAGATATCAATGTTATCAAGAATTAATAGTGAAAAAGAAATGACAAGAATAAAAAGTATTAATGTTGATAAGAACATTCTTCTTTTTAATCCTCATTCACAGGATTTTGATAAAGAATTGTTGTGTACAAATGTTGACGGCCAAAATATATATATTATTGAAAATATTGATATTGATGATCAGGAGATACATCCGATAATTGAAAAAGAAAATAATCAATTAAAAATTAGTGAGAGATCATACAAACTTTGTTATGTTACCACAATAAAAGCTTTTGATGTAAAAATTCACAAATTAGTAACTTTTGATGTACTTAATATTAAACCAAGGATAGCAAAAATTTTTACATTGTTCAATAATTTTAAAACTACTGAAATATTTAAAAATTATGAAAAATTAGAGACAAATGATAATGAGAAATATTTCACAGTTAGTGAATTGCATGGTTTAAAAATTAATAAAAAAACAGGTTATGTAGAAGCAATTAATAACTCACCGGTATCAATTAACTTTGAATATTATATGGAAACAACAAATAAACCAAATTCTGGAGCATATCTTTTTACTCCAGAAGGTCCATCTAAATTATTAGATTATTCCAATAATACTTATATAATATCTAAAGGAGTTCTACGTCAAGAAGTTGCTGTTGTTGGTCCATTGGGAGGTAAAATATTTCATTCAATTGAATCAGGAGCAATTTCACCATATTATATTGATATTAACAATATTATTGATCTTAATAGCGAGGGAGAGATAGAAATTGCAATGAAATTAAAGACAAATAATAACGGTAAAATTGATATGATAAAAAATAAAAACGTATTTTTTACTGATTTAAATGGTTATCAAATAATCAAAAGAAGAAGATTAGATAATTTGCCAATTCAAGGAAATTTTTATCCCATGCCATCGACAATTTTTATAGAAGATGATGTTAAAAGATTAACTGTATTAGGAAATCAACCTTTAGGTTGTAGTAGTCAAGAAGAGGGTAGTGTAGAAGTAATGTTAGATAGGAGACATTTTATAGATGATCATAGGGGTCTTGAACAAGGAATTATTGATAATATTCCAACAAGAAGTAGATTTAGAATATTAATGGAAAAAAGAGATAGTTCTAGTATAAGTTCAAATAATGATGATTTATCAGTTACTGGATATTTATCATCATCTGCCTCTCAGGCAAATCAAAAATTGCAATACAATATTATTCAAATGGAAATTGATAAAAACTTTGATGATTATGATTATAAACTTTCAATTTTGAAAAAAGAACTTCCACCTAATATAAATATTGTAACATTAAGATCATTAACAGCACCAGAAAATTATGGAAGAGGTGGTAAACCAGATAATGAATATAGTAGAGTCAGAAGGATACCATTGAGAAATGCAGCAATGATACTTCAAAATATTGCTTATGATGGTAGTGTCGGTGAAAAGTTGATAAAATCATTTGATGTCGAGAATACTAAATTTAATATGGCTGATTATTTTAATGATAATTTTATACATAAATACCAAGAAGCTTCTCTAACATTATTGTATGAGTCAAAAAATTATACTCTTAACGGGTTTGTTGAGGTAAAACCAATGGAACTTAAAACATTAAAAGTATCTTTTCTTTAAAGGATAATATTTATTACTAAAAATACCAACTTATATTAAAAATAAGATTTGCAGTTATTGATATTAAACGTGTATTGTTTTTATATATCTTTTAAATATGAAGTTGTGTTTTGATTATTATAATAAAATATTTAAACGTTGAAAAAATGATTATAACATTTATACTGATGAGATAATTTTAGTTGGCAAGTTGTTAGCTACGTCTTCCTGTTTATATTTTATTAATATAAACTAAAACTTACTTTAACATTTAGCACTTCAAACACTACGAAATTTCTAGAACGATTATTCTATTATATCAAAAATATTTTTTGATTTAAGCCAAATACAATGTGCGAAAAAACTATCATTTTTATAATTTTGTACACATTGTGCTTAATCAATATCCATGGTGACGAAGACAAAGGAGAGAGACTTGAAGTTAGGGGAACAGTTTTGTGTAATGAAAAATCAGATGATAATGTTAGAGTCCAAATTTACAAAGAATATTTACCTGCAACAAATTCAATTAATAGTCCACTAAATTGGACGAAAACTAATAAAGAAGGAAAATTTGACATTTTTGGAATGACAACTGATTCTGAAACTATCTGTTAGTTACCGAATTTTTATATTAATTTTATTTTATAGACCCATTTGTTTATTTAATTCATTACTGCAATAATTATTCAAACAAATGTCCATCGTTATATACTATGAAAATTCCATATCGTTATATTTCAAAAAATGGCACATGGCCACGTCCATATAATGCTGGAATCATACACCTTAAAAAGTACAGTAGTAATTGCACGGATGATAATTGGATTCTAGAAGGATACAACAACAATTAAATATAAATGTCTGAAGAGTATTGAAATACTATTAAATTTTTATTTTGTAGTACTTGAATTTATCCTAGTGAATTAAAGAATTAATTCTTGATACCTTGATTTTTCTCATAATCTTTCACATTTCGTGATACAAAACTTGAAATTATTTTATCAAAACTTTTACACGTTCTGGATAATGCATGAACGTATTTTCTGTCACTTGTTTCCAGAAAATGTTCATTTATAACTAGTGCTTTAGTCGAATTTGATTTAAACTCTTGCCATGTTTCACCAAGATCCCCAAAACGTACAAATTTTCTAATATGTTCCATTAATTTTTCTGAAAATTTCTTCTCCTTTTCTAGTTCCTCATTTGTATATTTTTCAGGATGCCTAAATGGATATCCAAATATGTATATTAAGTCCTGTCCGAACATTGGTCCCATAAATTCTTGCACTAGCTTGATTGGTAAAGGGTGTTTAAAGTCATAAAAATAAACTTTTTTGTTTGTTAGCCCATAGTACCTTTGAGCAAATGATGCAATGGTGCAATCAAACAAGAAATCGTGAAGAAGTTCATAAATTCTACCTTTTGTTGCATTTGTTCTCATTTCACTGTATGCATCATATAGAGATTTTGTCTCTTGTTCATTGAAATCGATCATATTAGAAATCATTTTGACCACTCCCTTAAAAATATTATCATCCAATAAACATTGATTCTCTATAGAACTGATATCTTTAGATAAATCAAAGCTACAATTATACTTTTCTAAAATTAAATGCATAAAATTATTTGCTTCATCAGATGTTATACCAACTAGCATGTCAGCATCTTTTTTCATTTCTCTTTTAAATATTTTCTTTTCAACATTTCCACTAAAAAAAACGGTGTCGTTTTGAATTGGTAAAAATGGTATATTTAATGGTAGCTGTTTCGGATTACTCACAGCAAGTGATGCATTCAACAAAGTGGTTGCATTTACTTCTTGAAGACATTTTAATATCTCTGTATCAGTTCCATTACATTTTAATATTGCTGAAACGTTACGAGTGTTTGCTTCAGCAATATCTTCTGATACTGTTGCCCATACATTTGAAATTACTCCAGAAATAATGATTACTTTACTGAAAAATGGATGACTGGCATTAGAAAATAAGTGTGCTGTAACAGACGCTCCACCAGCATTTTCCCCAAATAAAGTTATTTTAGATGGATCTCCTCCAAAAGCATAAATATTTTCATGAACCCACTTTAATCCTAGTTGTTGATCTAAAAGTCCCATATTTCCCCTTACCTCACTGTTTTCACCTAGATAACCAAAACCAAATATTCCTAGTCTATAGTTAAGATTAACAATAATTGATTGCGTCCTCAATGCAAGTATAGATCCATTGTAAATATCCAATGAAGGTGAGCCAGAATTATAATCACCACCAAAAATAAAAACAATTACATCACCTGAAGAATTTTGAGGAACCCAAATATTTAATTGCAAACAATCTTCACTAGTCAGATTTTTTGAATTTATATCATCATATTCGGTGAAGTTTATTCTTTGAGTAGGTTGAATACAATGTTTTGCCAATTTTAGTGCATCCAATGTTCCATTCCAGGCTGGCTTTTCTAGCTCTACTGGACCTCTAAATCTATATAAGCCCATTGGAGGATAAGCGAATGGAATGCCTAAATATTCCGTAACATTACCATCAGGAAATTCCTAAAAATAATTTATACTTTTTATGTTATGTCAAGTCATACCAAATTTTTTCCTTGGATCATTCCAACTGTTGTGTTTATTATTTGTCCCCCATTTATATAACTCTTAAGAGAGGAAAACAATAATAATAAATATAATAATTTAATGTAAATATCTCTCGACATTTAAAAGGAACTTTCAAAAAATGTCATATTATGAAGTTAAAGATTAATCAATTTTTTTATACAATTTTATTGTTTGATTAGTCTTCCTAATGGATATCAGAATTATTCTTAACAAACATTTAATATAAATATTAAAAATTCGTCATTTTTTTCAATAAAATACAGAATATTTTAGCTTTTAATTTATTACTAAGCTTCTTTTATTTACCGTATTGCAAAGTTAAATTAAATATTTTCATTTTAAATGAAATAATATAAATAATGATTAATAAATCACAAATATTTTTCATAATAAATCATGTACTTTGATATTTTAAAGTTCATAAATGACTTTTTTGTTATTTTAAAAATCACGTCATATTAATCGGCTTAGGTTATTTATAGAAATATGGTTTAGAAAAGCTTTTAGAGCCACATTTTAAGTAGCGATTTCAATAATTAATCCTGAAATTTTTATCTTACATATGCATTTTAAGTATTTATGTGTTAGATTTTAATAGTTTATTATTCTTTAAAATTATAAGATTTTTTGCTCTTAGTTGTGTGTAAAATGATTAATTAATATTAATTAGAATCAGTTGATAAGTTTAACTTTTAAATGTCTTTAGGTAACCTAGGTCATTGCACTATTTTCAATACCTTTTAGTTGAAAGTTTAATATTAAATGTACTTTTATTATTCTGTCTTTATATTCAGTTGGTACGTTTCTCATATTTTTTCTACAGAAATCACCCACACATGATAAAATAATTTCCATAATAACATATTAGAATAAAAAGTATACTTTAAAGTAGCAGCACGATTAACACAGTATATTTTTGAGGTGCAAAAAAAACACCTGACAAAATAACAGCAAATATTGAAAAATAATAAAAAAAGGATCTTATAATGATTTCTATAATTTGATTTATAATATTTTTCTGTTTTTAAACATTATTTTTAAAAAATGTGTTTTCACAATGATACTTTATTAAGCATATTAATATAAAATTTTACAAAAATATTATATTATTTGAACAAAAAAGTCGTTGTTGAGCAAATTCTACAACCAATGCAAAAGCAAAGTAACTTTTAAAAAACTTTTTTCACAATATTTACAAAAAAATCACACAAAAGTTATATAAATACTACAGATTTAATTGCATAACAATATTTTTAAGCCAATAATAATCCTATTAACATTAAAATAACTGAAAATTATTATAACTATAAAAAAGAAATAATACTTTAGATTTCCATGATCGCAAGAACAAAATAATTTATTTTTTGTGGTGATAATAAAAAAAGTATGGTAATTTTACATGGAATGTAAAGGACTCTTAATTATATTATAGTACCAATTAATCTTATGATGTCATTTATCATGTCACATAAATTATATAATTCATTAAGTAAAGTAATCAAAAGACAATGCAAAAAAAAATCGTCAATAATTATCCAATAAATTATATTACAACAATAAAATGCTAAACGGTATTCATAATCATATAAACTAAGTAATTAATTAAATACCTAATATAAAGTATATACTTCTGTCAATGTAAAGTGATACCAAAAATATTTATTATTTTAAATTAAAATGATTTATCACTTTAAGGTTTGAAAAATTAATCAAATAAAAATGTACAAATATGTTTATAAATTCAAGTTGAATAAATCGGGGGAAAGTAGATTGTTATACATATGTGTATTGTTCGCCAAAAAGAAAAGGAAATAATCTTCTTCTTTCCATAATTAGTTTTATGTAAATGTATTAAAATTTGGTAGTGATCAACATATCATTACATCGTATTTAAAAATAAAAAATTTTTAAAATATGTTCAATTATATAAAATATAAAATTTTTTATCCTTTTTCAACTTTTACTTTTTAATCTAATTATTTACAGATATAGATTGGTTATCCAATAATTTACTGTAATCTCAAGTAAGTTTGACATAGTTACCTGACTTCATTTAATCTTTATCATTAAGAAATCAAAATAAATTTAGAAATTATTAAACTGACATATAATCGTGGAATGGGAAAAGATTCACCTGATACTGAAAATGTGACTAAAGGAGATAAAACTTTATTTGGAAATTCCAAAGGTAATGAGATACTTACCTCAATACCTTTGGATGATAACAAGATAAAAGCAAATGATGAATTTGTTGAAATTAAGGTAAAAAATAAAATAATTTGATTAAATTTTGATTATAAATGTTTTTATTTTTGTAGATTGATAGTCAATATCAATCAGTAACCATTGATGATTTAAAAAAACTAATGGAAAGTCGTGGAGAGGAATCAATAAAAAAAATTAATGAAAATTATGGTGGTATAGAAGGATTATGTAAAATACTAAAAACAGATCCTACTAAAGGCCTACCAAATATACCAGAAAACATACAAAAAAGAAAAAATAAGTATGGATCAAATACTTTACCAGCAGCACACTCTAAATCATTCTTATCACTTTTGTTTAATGCTTGTAAAGTAAGTAATATTATAATACAATGATAACATTTCCAGGATCCAACATTAGTTATATTAATAATAAGTGGTTTTATTTCATTATTATTATCATTCTATGATCCTGCTGCATCTGAGGGATCACCTAACAATGTTACAATATCATCACCATTAGCATCGATACCACAAGTTATTTTAAATGATACACATTTATATAATACAACAACAAATGGAACTAATTTAATAGATGTCAATCCATTATCTAATAATTCAACAAAAGATGAAAAAGAAACTTCAGAGGAGCACAATACAGCATGGATAGAAGGTGCTGCAATATTAATTTGTGTAATAGTTGTAGTATTGGTTACGGCGTTAAATGACTACTCCAAAGAGCGACAATTTAAGGCACTTCAAGCGCAAGTTGAAACAGGACATACATTCTCAGTAATAAGAGATGAAAAAGAACAAAATATACCTGTATCAGATTTAGTTGTCGGTGATTTATGCAGAGTAAAATATGGTGATTTAATACCTGCTGATGGTATTTTAGTTCAAGCAAGTGATTTGAAAGTTGATGAATCCTCATTGACTGGAGAATCAGATCATGTTAAAAAAGGATTAGATTGTGATGTAGCATTATTTTCTGGAACATATGTTATGGAAGGTAGTGGATTAATGGTAGTTACAGCAGTTGGAATAAATTCACAATCTGGTATTATAATGGCACTATTAAATAGTGGACATAAACCAGCAAATAGTTTATCAACATCCACATCTTCTTCTAATTCTTCCTCCTCCTCCTCATCAGGAGAATCTGATGACGATAAATCTTCATCATATATATCGAAAAACAAAATTCTAAGATATAAAAAAAGGAGACGTCATAATAGTAGTAGTTCAAATATCTCAACAACCTCTTCAACATCATCATCATCCACATCCTCAACATCCTCTAAATCATCTGTATCAAATCAATTGTCAAAATCTATCTTACAAGCCAAACTTTCTAAACTCGCTATTCAAATAATATCATGCGGTACTGGTATGGCTATATTAGCATTAGTTATTTTGGTTGTACGGTATTCAATAGAACACTACGTTATTGAACAGAAGGCATTTGACATTACTGATATCCATCAATTTGTAAGATTTTTCATTATTGGTGTTACAATATTAGTTATATCAATTCCTGAAGGATTACCATTAGCAATTGCATTAGCATTAACATACTCTGTTAGAAAGGTAATAAATTATTTTATTATGAAAGTCAAAATAATTATTTTTTTTAGATGATGAAAGACAATAATCTAGTTCGACATTTAGATGCCTGTGAAACAATGGGTAATGCGACAACAATATGTTCAGACAAAACCGGAACCTTGACAACAAATCGAATGACAGTAGTTCAATCATTTATCAATGATAATTACTTTACATCTCAAGACTCCCAACCAACATCATCTGACATTGGTATGACAACGAGAAAAAAACTTGCCCAAGCAATATCAATAAATAGTGCCTATAATTCAATGATTGAAGCACCAACAAAATTAGGCGAAGCACCAAAACAACTTGGTAACAAAACAGAATGTGCTTTACTTGGTTTTCTAAATCACATAGGTGAAAATTATAGTCATGTTAGAAAAATTTATCCAGAAAAAGAACATGTTAAAGTTTATACTTTTAATTCATCAAGAAAATGTATGATGACAATAATTCATTTATATGAAGATGGTAATATTATTGGGTATAGAGTATTTGTCAAGGGGGCATCAGAGATAATATTAGCCAAGTGCAAATATATTATGAATGGATCCGGAGAACCAATAACATTCACGAAGGAACAGTATGAACATATAAATGAAGAAGTTATTGAGAATATGGCTGAGAACGGTTTAAGAACAATATGTGTTGGGTATAAAGATTATGTTTTATCATCAGCAAGAGAAGTTAAATTTAATGAAATTGCGATTGAAAAACTTGAAGATATTGATGTTAATAATGAAGAGGAAATAAATAAAGATTTTAACTGTCTTGGAATTTTTGGTATACAAGATCCTGTCAGACCGGAAGTTCCGCCTGCTATAGAAACTTGTCAACAAGCAGGTATAACCGTAAGAATGGTAACTGGTGATAATATTAACACAGCAAGAGCAATTGCAATGCAATGTGGTATTGTTAAGCCAGATGATGATTATCTTATAATGGAAGGAAAAGAATTTAATGATAAGATTCGTGACGAAATGGGAAATGTAGATCAGGAAAAATTTGATGAGATATGGCCAAGATTAAGAGTTTTAGCTAGAGCACAACCAGCTGATAAATTTACATTAGTTAAGGGTATCATAGAAAGCAAAAATTCAGCAAATCGTGAGATTGTAGCAGTTACAGGTGATGGTACAAATGATGGACCAGCATTAAAAAAAGCTGATGTTGGTTTTGCAATGGGTATAGCTGGTACAGATGTAGCAAAAGCTGCGTCTGATATCATTCTTACAGATGATAATTTTACATCACTAGTTAAAGCTGTAATGTGGGGAAGAAATGTGTATGATTCAATATCGAAATTTTTACAATTTCAATTAACAGTAAATATTGTTGCAATATTAACAGCATTCTTCTCAGCATTATTTATATCAGATTCACCGTTAAAAGCAGTTCATATGTTATGGATAAATCTTATTATGGATACATTGGCATCATTGGCATTGGCAACAGAAATGCCAACAAAAGAACTGCTAAGACGTAAACCATATGGACGTAAAAAATCACTTATCTCAAGAACAATGATAAGAAATATAGCATGTCATGCAATTTACCAATTAATAGTACTATTTTTCTTATTATTTAAAGGAACAGAATTACTTTATGTTGACAGTGGATTAGATGCACCTCTTCATGCACCACCAAGTAAACATTTTACAATAATATTTAATACATTTGTTATGATGACATTATTTAATGAGATTAATTCAAGAAAAGTCCATGGTGAGAGAAATGTTTTTAAACATATATTAGACAATTCAATGTTTTGTGTTATATGGATATCAACATTTATTTGTCAAATATTAATAGTACAATTTGGAGGAGCATGGTTCCAGACATCACCATTAGATGTTAATCAATGGTCAGTATGTCTTATTTTAGGTGTTTCAGTACTTCCATTAGGACAATTAATAGCATTCCTACCAAGTAAGAAACTTCCAAAGAGTATAGCTGTAGGTAGAGAGGTACCTGAGCTAACAAAATCACAACCAGGTGGAATATGTGGTTGGGGTGGTGGAATACTACAACCATCTGGAGTAGGTGGACTTCAAAAAGGTGTTGAGATGTTTGGTATACATAACCGTGTAGTTAATGGTTTGTTGTGTGAGCGTAGTACTTTACCAGAACCAGCACCAATGCAACAAGCTCAAGTCGTTAAACAATGGAGACGTAGTCTTAGACACCATCAGCATAAAAGATTAACACATAAAAGATTACGTACTGTAAGAAAATCCATTGATAATCACTTTGATTTTGCATCAATGCAATCAGCAGATAAAGCTGATAAGGCAAAAAAATCACATGTTAGTAAATTAATGAAAGCACAGAACTTTCATAGAGCTATATCATTGGATGCACGATCACCAAGAGATGAGGAAGAAATTGAGTCACCGGCAACAAGTCCTCCAATAAGACAAGATAAAGAAGAAACAAAAGAACAATAAATTTATTTTTTTTATGCGACAAGTACATATATAAGTACGAATTAAAATATAATATTCAGTTAAATTTAATCGACAAACTTTATTATAAGATATATTGATAAAAATTTTTTATATAACGAATAAATTCATAAAGTAAATTATTTATTACTATAATTATGGCAATATAATATAGCTTTAGAAATAAACAAGTTTGAAGTTTTAAAAAAGTTGTAGTTAATAGTTAAAAATTGTTAGTAAGAAGAAATATTTGCATTAGATGTAAAGACAAAATTTTATATGATTTTAATAGAAAGTTTAATATTACCTAAATCTAATATCTTATCTTTTTAATTATATTCATGCAACTTTTGATCAACTTTTACTTATGCTTTTTCAAGTAGTGTTTTGAATATTTTATTAGCATTTATCATTTATATAAATATTATGAATTTACTTGGAAAATACTTTAAAAAGATATTATGTAATCAAACTTTATTTTAAAGATTAAAATATTTAGAAAATGTATTTAATTAAAATAATTAATAAAACAGAAAATACTATTATAAAAGTATTTTAAGTACATTACATCATAATCTATAAAAAAGACCAAAGATATAAAAGTATTTAATAAAAGTTTGTAATAAACCTTTTTGTAATTTTATAGAAAGAAGCAACATTGTTATCCTTTTGGACATGTATGACATATAATCCAGTATTGTGACAATGCATCACCATAAGCTTCTCCAATTTTCATTTGATGGAAAGGAACATATCCAGGTCTGAAATTTAGTCCTTTGGTGTTGGCTAATGCTGGACTGTAATAATTATAATATTGTTGATTAGTTGTTGGATATTGTTGGTAGTTATTGTATTGCTGATAATAATATTGTTGTTTGTGATAATTGTGATTATTGTAAGAATTTTGATTATAATAATATTGCTGATTATTATTAAAACTTGGGTATTTATAATATTGTCCTTTATAAGGTGATACATATTGATGGTGATAAATATTTCTTGAATAAACAAAAGTTTTTATAACGCATAGTAACATTGAAAAAAGAATTAGATATCTCATATTAGGTAAAATAAATCACAACTTTATTGGAAATGTAAAAAAAAATATTATTTTATCTTCCTTAAATAGGCGATTTTTAATTAATTAATGTTATTAATCTTTGAAAGGTTATTTTAATTTAAAAGTCAATATCATTAATAATGTACTAAGTTTACTATAAAATCTTTGTGGTATTCAATTATTCTTATTTACGCTTGAAAATTTTATGGAAATCTTTGTAATTAAAGTTTATTTGCCAATTGATAATTATTACTGTATAAAGAAAAGATATAAAAAAATAGATCATTTTTAATTTATTGAAGAGATTAATTGTTTTCATGAGAAAATTGAAATGATAATATAATTTACGTAGACATTTGTCTAAATTTTTACAACTTTTAAAGATAATTTATCAATACTTCTTTTAAATCCAATGTAAAAATAGTTTCCATAACATTAGTCATCGAAAGGATTAAAGACAAAAAATTTCTATAACAACCCTTTTTTATTTACAAAGATTTACTAAATTTATTGCAACAGTAGATGGATTAAAATTTTTCTCACTTTTTTTATAAACAAGTAAAAGTTACGTCATTTTTGAGAACAAAAATGTACCTCATATTGGTCTTAAGAACATTCTTAATACTATAAACTTTTTGTGCGTTCATTGGTAAAGTAAACTTATCCTAAATAGCTAGAGATAAATTTATCCTCTCAACATTTAATAAATAATTACAGATTTTTTTCTGTCAAATAAAAATAAGTTTGTTTAATTTTTTATGTAATTTTAATTGATAAAACAAATATTTAAAATATTTTTTGTATTTTATTAACTTTAATCAACAAATAAAACAAAATTTATCTTAATTACAATTAATTAATTATAACATAGAAGAAGATGTGTAATATTTCAAATTTTATTGTTTAATGTGTACCTATTAAAAGATGAACAAATAAATAAATAAAGTGATTAATTTTTGTAAGAAAAATTTTTTTTCCTAGGTGCATTTGTACCGTTTTATTTGACACACATTAAGTTAATATTTTCCGGATATTTCTTGTAACGCAAATGAGTAATTTTTATTTTCTATGAATCTTGGGGTTCGTCTCTAAAAGCAATATATAAGATGTTCATACATCACTGTTATTGATATATAATTGAAACATTTTCAGAAGCTTTAATATATTACAATAATTTCTAAGTATCATAGTTCTATTTAATATTCTAGTTATTAAAAATAAAAATTAATAATAACTATAAATTTTATGTGCATTGTGAGTTTATTGTAATATTTTTGTGACTATATTAATATTAAAGAATTAATTTTTATCATTTTGTCATTTTAAGATGGATATTGAAGTAATTAAAAGAATATCTAAGTTTTGGAATAAACACCAATTTGCATTGTTGCTTTTCTTTTTCCATGTTTGTTTTATTATTTTGATAGCTATTTTTGGGAGGTATCCTGATTATCAATTAACATCCAATGATACCTCTTCCTTTTCTACAAATTATCCAATGTTTGCTGATGTAAATGGTAAAATTTCTTATGTAAAATAATAATATCATTAAAATATTTTTTAGCCATGATATTTGTTGGTTTTGGATTTCTGATGACATTTTTGAAGCGTTATGGATTCTCTGCTGTTAGTATTAACATGCTCCTTGCTAGTTTCTCAATTCTTTGGTCAATTATTGTCAGAGGATTTTTAGGTGAAGAATTTTCAAATCATGGCCATTTCATATTAGATACAACAAGCTTAATTTATGCAAACTTCTCCGCAGCAGTTGTATTAATATCAATGGGAGCATTATTAGGAACGTTATCACCAACTCAATATATAATAATGGCATTATGTGAAATTCCTGTTGCTATGATTCTTGAGCATGTTGTGGCTGAATTATTCTTAGTTGCTGATATTGGCGGTAGTTTAGTTATCCATATCATGGGATGCTTCTTTGGTTTAGGGGTTTCAAAAATAATTGATAAAAAAATATATCACCAATCAGAAAATGAAGGTTCTGTTTATCACAGTGATTTATTCTCAATCATTGGTACGGTATTTTTATGGATATACTGGCCTAGTTTTAATGGAGCTTTAGCTGATGGAGATTACGGAAAAGAAAGAAGTATTTCTAATACATTTTTATCTCTTGTTGCAGCAACCATAACAACATTTATAACCTCTAATTTGGTTAACAGTAAGAAGAAATTTAATATGATACATGTAGCTAATTCAACTATAGCAGGAGGTGTTGCTATTGGTAATGTAGCAAATGTCATTACAAATCCATGGGTATCAATAGTCGTTGGTAGTATTGCTGGTTTCATTTCTGTACTTGGATATGAATATCTAACACCGTTACTATCTAAACGCGGTGGTTTACATGATACATGTGGTGTAATCAATTTACACGGCTTCCCCGGTATTTTATCCGGTTTGTGCGGTATACTTTTTGCTTTTATTTATACAAAAGATTACTATTCAAGTGATGAATATTTTTTTATTTATCCTGCAACAAGAAATGGGCGCACCTCATCAAAGCAAGCATTATATCAATTTATTGGTCTTGTTATTACATTATTTGGATCATTAATTGGTGGCATACTTACTGGTATAGTATTAAGAATTCCTCTATGGAACCGAGTACCAGATGACGAGTTATTCTCTGACGGTCAATATTTTCATACACCCGATGATTACGAATTTACAACAAAATTATCCTCAAATACGAAAGATTTAAAAATTCAAAATTTTAATGTGGAAGATGTTTAATTTGCTAATGAAGTTTGATAGATCTCAATAATTTTAAGTTTTAAAGATAAAGTTTTGATTTTAAATAAATTAGTTGTTAGAACATTTAACATTTCATTAAATCGCTGCAAAATTTATTATTTTCTTCCATGAAATATTTAACTTCATCAATATCGGCTATTAGTAACTTTGGCAATTTATATTTATTAATTTTAAAATCAAGTCCATTCTTGACTATACTTAACAACGCTAAATCATATAGTGTTTTGCTACATTCTTTTATATCAATACATTGAAATTGACATTCAGTTTCATAGTTATTAACATCTGATCCTGAACATAATAAATGTTTGTGTTCAATTTTTGAATGCCTATCAAGGAAATTTAAAAATAATCCTGTTTCTAATTCACGTGAAAACCAGTAATTTTTTATGTTTGACATAATTTTTATACTTTCTCTAGGTTTTAGGATACAAAAATCATAATAATCGCCCTAAAAATATTAAATAATCTTAATGAAAAAAATAAACAAACCTTATAATCAATCCAATAAAGAATAATTAATGTTTCTGTTTTATTAAAAAATTTCATCTCAATGCTACTATTGTCCATACTTGACTTATGTACTTTTTTATTAAAAAAGTATGGCTCATAGAAGGAATGTTTATTCATTTGGTAAAAATAAAAATAACAAAAATACTAAATTTTTATCTGTATATATACTTTTAAGAGTATGGTAATTAAAGTTTGGTTTTTAAAAATATAATTTGCATAAGAAATAAATTAATAATAATTTGCAGTTTACTTTGGGAAAACATGAGATCATATGCCATGTATGAAGGATAACTAGTTGTAGTACAATAGTATGTTTTAACCGTCTGTTGATTAACTGTAAAATGTTGTTAGTCAACAGACGGTTAACTTATTTTTCTTGTTTTTGACTAAATATTTCATTAAAAAGTTGTTTTTATACTATTCTAGTTAATTTATTAGTATTTTTTTCTTTTTAGTGATTTGTATTTTTTGCCTGAGGAAGTTTTGTTGGAATTCACATGAAGTATTTCCTTTTTGGTTATTTATTAATTCGACTTATGCATTTGTTCTTATTTGGTAATTCAATTTATTTTTCTTAAAGTTTAATTTCTCATAGCAAATTACTTTTACCAATATTTAAGTACAGATTATATTTAATTTTAGTAACAATAAAAAATTAAACAATAGAGAAAAGATAACCAAACAAAAATTCGTCACTTTTAATATACTATTGTACTAAGATAAATAATAATAATTTTTAAAAAAAAATCATCCAAATACTCATCTATTGTTGTGAATGTATTGGTAACAATAGTGTCACCCACAGATATATATATTTATATTTTTTCTAATTTTAATATTTCTTTCATACTTTAGGTTAAGTATTTATGATGAATCATTTTTTTAACTTGAAAAGTGTAAAACGAAATAAATCTTTTTTCAATCAATGAAATATTTGAAGACATATAAAATGGAATATCAAATATCTTTTAATAATTGTTCGGACATTTTAACAAAAAATCAGATAACATTTTTATCATTAATTGCAATGTTAAAAAAATTTTAATTGTAATTGCAATTTTTCCATAGATTTAATAATATTATAAAAAACAAAAACCACCATTTTTTAAATCATATTTTATATATCAATTAAATTTAAAGCTATTTAAAAGTTTTGTATTTTTTTTATAAAGTATTACTTTAAATGATAAATAAGCATCTTACACATAATATATTTTTTTGTTTTTTCTTAATTTTACTTAACATTCAGAATCTTGAATATTTCGAAGACTTCCATAAGATAAAAGTTTAAGAGATTGACATAAACTTTTTGGTGTTGATGATAATAAAAATTGTATATGCATTTTTTCTTTTAAATCAAGGAATCTTTCACTTTTAGTTAATATAATTCCTAATATTCTATTTAATAAGTGAGCCCTATTTATATCAAGCCATATTTTTGCTTCACTTTCCTGAATAAACCTTGCTGGTCCAACAAAAAATGCCATTTCAAGGACGTTTTTGGCCTCTGATAATGATGATGATTTATCCATAGATAAGAGTTCAGCACACTTTTTTAGTGGAAATGAAAATTCACTTCTCTCAACAATTTCTGGAATAATTGTATGCATTTTATGATTTAATAATGTGTATAAAGCACGCATTGCATATTTACACATCCCAACATTTTGACTTTCATCTTCATTAACATCTATGGCTTCTTTTAGTAAAAATAATCGTGGTAAGTATTCAAATGTTTGAAGGCATGTCTGTAAATCAGAATGATGGTATGTAATTAAAAATTCTTTAAAATTTGTGCTTAATTTTTCAACACCATCCGATTGGAGATATTTTAGTGCCGTCAATAATTGTAACATAATAAAGCAAACGTGTTCCTCATATTTTGTTGGATTTATTGAATTACTACCATGATGAAGGAACTGTGCGGCGAGTGTATGAAAACTGCAACATATCTGTGATGGCATAACTGTTATCTTATAATTAGTATAATATTTCTGATAAATACCACAGTTATTTAAAAAATTACTCATATTATTAGAGGTCTCCTCAAATTCTGTTAATATAACTGGACCAAAACCTGAAACTTGTGCTTGTCTTCCCATTAATGGTGAGTAATGAGCAGCTGGTGATATCATAACGGTAACTCTGACATCAGTACCTCCATAACCCGTACCAATTTCAGCATCAGATATAATAATTGAACCTTTAATTATAACTGGTGATGAGTATTTGAAATTAATTTGATAAAACGATAATCGATTTAAAAAATCTTTACTTATAATTCTTTGTTCTGGATAACAATTAGATGATATTTCGTTAAAATTTTCTGCTACCATAGCTAGAGTTGTTGCCTGACTCGAGATAACTTCATTGTAAGCCTCTTTCTGTGTAAATTTATTTTTTAATGTAATTTCAGGTCCCCGATAATCGGGTGATCTTGGTGATACACATGCTGATGAGGAATTTTCTCTAATACATCCTGAATCTGAACCTGAATTGTAACCATTATTTAAGATATTAGTATTTCCATTATAACTACCCAATCTATTAACTGATGCTGGTCTAGAGGTAATCCTTTGATTTGGTACTGGTGATAATTTTATATCTTTATTTTCTCTACCTGGTGTACCAGATCTTCCATAATTAGATGGTGTCATCTGGAACAATGAAACCATATATTGTTAAAAAAAATAGTAATAAATTTATTAGAAACTATTTTGCATTTAATTAAAAGTATGTCATATATTTAGATTAGAAATATTTTTATCTATTACATAATCTAAAGAACGAAAAGATATATAAATAACTATATCTTTTTACATTATAGATACATGTTACAACTTTTATTGAAAAGGATTTTTTAAAATATTGAGTGGGCTTACTATTTAACAAAAAGGTATTTGTTAATTTTTTGAATGATTGTTAAATAATATATGTTATGTGAAGGTATATATAAGATGCTCTTATAATTTATTGCAAAATGGTAGAATTTTGATGCAAAAACGATATTATTAATGAGAAGATAAGTTAAGATAAGATACTATAATAAAAAAATAATAATTTAAAACTAACCTTTATTTGTAGTGAATTGGTATGTGGAGATGATAAGGATAGGTGACGTGAAGAGGGTAATTGTTGAGAGGACATGTCATTAACTAAACCATCCCTTCTTGAAGATCGTTTGGAAGCTGTTGAACCAACTTCTGACGGTGTATATGTGTTATGGTATGGTGAGTAACATGATTCAGAGTTATTTGATCTTGGTGGTAAATCTCTTACATAACTATTACGTCTCCTGGATACACTTCCATCAATGGGAGAGAGAGGGCTCCTTGCGCTATGTACACTACTGGCTCTCATTGAATTGACACTTCCAAAGATGCTTTGGTTACTATTTTCATAGACGATTGTTGGTGATAGCAAGTTCTTAAAAAAATAAATAAAAAAAAGTATGTGATGAAAAAGTATATAGTAATAATAATAAAAAAAAGTATAGTAGCAGTTTAACAACTCACTTGATTTTGTTGTTCCTCTTTATACAAAGAAGTATCTAGTTCTCTATGACTATGAATATTATTATTGTAATTAGGTAAAGTTGTCTTATTATTTTCAGCAATACTTATATCATCATCTTTATCTCCTACCTGTCCTTTACTTTCACTTTCAACTAATAAAGAAGGTTGATAATAATGTTGTAGATTAGAGGAAGAATTTGAAGTAGAAATATTACTTATTCCTAGAGTACTCCTTCTAGCAGTACGTGGTCTTCTTCCAGAAACAGTCTGTGAACCAGAAGTAATAGTTGGTGGAATGGTTACGTTAATATTTTGGAGGATAGCTGTAGAGGTAGATGAGGGAAAACGTAATGAATATTGTCTATTAAAATTATTAGACGCATTTTGAAATCTTGACAATATATCACGAAAATTCTTTGATCTTTGTATATTTTCCTTATGTTCTTTGGTATCAAGAGTTGAAGTTTTTTGAGTGTCGGTAGGTTGCGGAGAGCTAGAATGCATTATTATAATTAATTAATATTAATAAAAGTTAATGAAATAATTCTTTTGGTAATTTTTTTTTATAAAATATTTGACAGATGACAATTAAATGTCAGAAAATTTTAAGAAGTGTCAAAAATTTTGGTTAAACTTATATATATAAATTAAAGTATATACCTTAAATTATGTGAATTTTGTGAATATGTTTTAGGAGATGAAAAATTTAACGATGGTGGTACAGTTTCACCGAAGGCAAATGATTTACGTTGATGGACAGCTTTGGGTTTTATTATTTCTGTATTACTAACGGAAATAATTGCTTCTGGTACTTTATATGGAGATTGATATTGTTTTGAATCACCTACAGATGATGTTGAATGAGAGTTTCTTTTAGTAGGCGAATATAAAGGTAATTTTCTATATTCTGAGAATGCAGAATTTGTTGATGGTATTATATCGCTAAAAATAATTATATCAATTAATTTTATATAATAGAGAATTAAAGTATTAAAAAAAGTATTGTTATTTAATAGTAAAAGAACTTACTTTTTCATTTTACTACTCGATAGTAAAGTATTATTTTCACTAATATTATATAAATCAGATGTGCGTGGTGAACAGTTTTTTTCACCTATATTATTATCAAATGATTGAGTAGCTTGAAAATTATGTGATTTATCTATTCCAAAATCAGTTTGAATATTTTGTTTGGGAAGGACTAATGAATGTTGAAGTAATGAGAACCCACAAACACTGCAATCTCTTCCATCTTTAACAATAGGTACAAATAATTCACAGGCTTTTTTTCTTATCCTCTCCATTACTTTTGTATAACAGATAAGATATATCTATGATTATAACACATAAAATGTCACTTTGGAGGAAAGATTTGTTAACTGAAATGTGATATATTACATGTGATTACAAAAGAAAATATAGAATATAACTGGTGGGGTGATGATGTACTTAATTATGTACACAGAAAAATTGAAAGATAAATGAAAAATGATTTTTGTTTGATATATCCTTAATTAATGTAATGATAAAAGTTAAAAAGAAAAAAGTTATATTTATATTTGTTAAAAGATATTTTAAGATGATAATAGTTAAAATTTAAAGATAAAATAATATATAAGTTGTAAAATTTTAGATATAATAAAAGTGCTATGTATAATCACTTTTAATATATTATATCTTCCGTAGTTTTGAATAAACTTTCCTAAATTCATTTTTTTTCATTAACATATAAAAGTATAGATAGTTTTTTTAGTAATTATTTTAATGTGAACTTTAAAGTAGAATATTAAAGAAAAATATTTATTAAAAAAATGAATGTCATCATTCGATAAGCTATGATAAATTTTATCTTTACGTAGATAGTTAAATTTAAAGTTTTTAATTTGTATTAAATTTAGCTGAACAAACAAGATGTAGTACAGGGATAAAAAGAATTAAATGAAATGTAATTAAAGATTGTGATTATAAGAGTACATGATGATAAGCATAAAAATATTTTATTCATTCTTTTTTTAATTATACTGAAATTATAAATAATAAAATGAAGATTGTATAGAGATAAAATTATTGGGAAAATATTTAAAAAAAGATATGTTTAATTTAAATATATTTACAAAGAATAATATTACTTTATTAGAATCTTCTTAACTTGTTTAATAGACAAAAGACAATAAAGTTTCATTATTGTTTAACTAATTGACTTGTGTACAATTAGGTGTCAAAGACAGCTCTCTTTTTTTTATTTTTAAAGTAAGAGGATAAAAAAAGGTTTTAAGTCTACAAGTGTTAAACCATGTTCTATAATCCTATTTATTATATATATAGAACTTTTTCAAAGTTTTATACAATGACAAATATTAGAAATTGAAAGTTTATAAAAGAAATTATATTAAAAGTATAAGTGAAAGTTTTTATTTAAAAGTTATTAATAAAACAAACAATTTCTGAATAAAACTTAAGGATAGAATAATGAGCCACTCGACAAGATATAGTTTATTCATTACTTAACTACCTTTTCAGATACTTCATATCTTCACAAACTATTGCTTCTTATATCCGGGTAATTTTGCAAATTACCACCAAAAACACTTCCTCTTATTTCATTAGATTCACCTGTATTTATAGCTTTTTTTCTTGATCTATTCATTAACTTACGCATCATTATTCCTTCAGAGGCATATCTTTTTTCACTTTTTAGTGGTTTTTTAATATCTCTAGCAAAAGTTGTTTTTAAATCACCACATAAACTTGAATCCATTGCTTTTTCATACTTATAATTAACTAATGCTTTCCTTTCTTTTATACTACAATAGCCACATGAAGCACGACAAGATCTAAAAGCATAAGGTTGATTTGAACAATTAAGATATTTAAATGGTTTATATTTCCAAAAATTAGTTCTTCTAACAAAATTTTCACACCATTCATCACCTCTATTATCATAACATAATGCTGTTTGTGTATTAACAAGTAAATCATCAGCAACTTCCGTATAATTTAATCTTGGTCCATTAGAAGATTTGTGATCAAAACAAGTTTTACAACATTGTACAAAAGCAAAATCGGCGTTATTTGTACATTCGTATATAAAGTACCTTGGATTTGTCATATACAAACGTTGACATGATGTTGTAGTTATTCTATCTAAACAACATGGTGTCTTATCTATAATACCAGGTATTTTATGAGAAATTCCTAAAGTTTGTGGTGATTGAGAGGTTGTAACTAGAACTAAAATATTTTAATTAACTTGTTAAAATTAGAGTAAAATAAAAAATAATAATAATATAAATAATAGTTAATTACCTGTACTTAAAATTAATTTTAATAGTCTTATAAAAATTCTTCTATCCATCGTAGTTATAAGATTATCTTTATTTTCTTCAAATAGTTGTACTTTTAATGATTTTTCAGGGTTATAGTAATTTCCAAACTCATCATTAGTATAAGGAAACATGATATTCATATTTTAAGTAATATTGCTATTAGCTATTATATTATTAATCACCAAAACTATCAAACACCAATTAAAATTATAAGGAAAGATAAAAGTGTGATAGTTAGCAGGTATATCAAATATCATAGACACTTTTATTAAAAAGTATATTTATACCATAAGTAGGTTCTTCATAATTTGATACTTAAAACTCATCAATATTTTGAAGTATTATAATTTATAATCATAACAAATAACATTAATTAAAAGTTTAGAATCATTTTATTCACTTTAAAAAAATAACTTTTTCTCCATTTATCTTATAAAATAAATATAATACTTGAAAAAGTAAATTAATTGAATAATTTAGTATTTTTAAATACTATAATATCAATATAATTAAGCAAAAAAATAAAGTATTTTATATAATCAATTTCACACTGTAATTAAAAAAGACGTGAACATTGCTTCATATCTTTTGCCACTTCACTATCATACTTAACTGTTGCCTGTTTTGTTTGATCAGAACAATAACCACAGCTACGTCTACAGACACGAAATGCAAATGATGATTGAGAACAGGATGCTGTTTTTGAGGACCAACGCCCTTGTCTTTTGAGAAGTGATTCACAAAAAATTGTTCCATGGCGATCGAAACAATTTTCATTTGTTGTATTGTATGGGTTTAGTAACATTTTTACTGCATCCTTTTCATATAATTCATTACCTGATGCAGCTTAAATAGATATAAGTTTTTATTAAAAATTAAAAAATTTATTTAACTAACCATAACCTTGATATGCTTGTGCTGTAAAGTGGCAAGTATAACAACATTGTAAAAAGCTAAAATCAGGATTTTCTCTACATTGTCCAAAAAACTTTTTTGGATCTCTATTTTGCATCAATCTACAGACACCAGGACTCAAAACATCTACACAACATGGTGTAACAGTTGCAGGTTGAACTTTAGTTATAAGAGTAGGTGAATATTTAACATTCCTAGTTGTGGGAGAATAATAAATATCATGATTATTACACTTGACTTTAAAAAAATTTAAAAATTGTAAGAAGATTAGATATAATAGCATAATTTTAAACTTTTTCTCATAAATAAAAATAACCATGATAAAGTATACCTTTATATACAAAAATTTTAGAAAACTTTCCAATCTTGAATTTATTAATAAAAGAATAGAAGTGTTATTGTTTAACTTTGACTTAATTATTTTTAATGACATTGACAGTATAATTTAATTAGTAAGTAATAATAAATATCTAGAGAACTAGTCCACGTTTAGGATGAAATTAATAATTTTATGTCCATTTCTTGTTCTTTTCTATTTTTTGTTACCTTTAATATGTCAATTTTCATGAACTTATTGATAAAAAGATTATTTTTATGTATAAAAAACCAGTATATTATAACGTAATATTTACTATTAATAATAAATTTAACAAACTACACTATTCTTTAAAATATTGTATACCTTTAAATAACTTTAAAAAATTAAAAATATTTACTGGTATCAGGGGTAAAACCGATAATTCTTCATTATATGAATATAAGATGTCCCTATCAAAATATCATCACATACCAGTTAGTCGCGAACTTATCTTGACAATGTTGTAATTTACGCAAAGCAACTTTGTGCACAAACTACACCCAATTTATACTATATGTTTAATTACAGTAGCATTCTATATCAATTATTAAATAAGAATCCAGTAAAATATGGAAGAAAAGCAAGTTGTCGTGCAGCTAAAAACACTGCAGCAAGAGTACGTAATAATTAAAGATAATATTACTAAATACAATAATGAAATTATTGGAGGTAAAAAAAATAATGTTAAAAATATAATTGATTTAATGAATAAGTTATGCGGTGATCTAATTAATGTTACAACAAATGCCATTACATATGGTCAGGAGGTTGAAAATAAGAATTATATTATAAAGTATAAATTATTAAAACTTTTAAAAGAAACGGATACTCTATATAAAATTATAGATGAAAAGAATAATGAAATAAAAAGTTTAGAAGAAAAATTAGAATTAATGGAAGAAAGAATTGAGCACTTAGAAAAATTAAATGAAATTAAAAGTTTTTATGAAAACAATTTATAGGATAAAAATTTTATATAAACTATTTTTATTATGCATATTTTTTACTAATTAAACTAAGTATTTTAAAAGTAAAAATTTTTATACAGTTGCAACTCCAGCAAGGAAAGCTACAATATGAATAATAATTAGTAGTATAGGTATTGTTTTATCATCTAAAGGTATCAATTGAATTATTTTTCCATGATAATCACAATGATCAGTTCTAGAAATTATCGACAATGCTGTTTCACGTACTTTTGAATTTCCATTATCCCATATTTTTGGAGAGTTAAGAATTATAATTTTAATATTTCTAAGACTTTTTACTGTATTAGATATTGATGATAAATGAAGTACCATAATCAATGCAAAGCTTATTAGTACAATGATATAATTTGTTGCTTGAATAATATCTGAAATAGTAGAGAAATAATATCTGATTATAGGCACAGCCATAATAATTGTTATTACACATTGCATGACAATTGGATCAGTATAAGTTCCAACAGATGTATGTGATAAAGTTATTAACTTAAACAATCTAACATGTTTCTTTGATATTATATCAATATTATTTGAAAAATTACTGAAATCTTCCTCTATAAAATATTTACATTCTTTTTCAAAAGTTTCTGATTCAAAACTAACAACCTCATAAATACAAATATAAATGCTAACCATAACAGCAATAATTAATCTTGAATAAAACATTATCATAGAATCAACAATATATGTTTCTTTTCCATAAAATTTTGACAATTTATATTTCTTACCATCTCTTTCATTTTTATCATAATTTAAAACGTTTATTACAAGTTCATAGGTAAAAGATACCAAAAGTATAAACCAAAGTAGAAGAAGTTTAATTCTAATAGTTGTAAACTTTCTTTTAATCACAAAAGTTGAATTAAAGTAAATTTCTTTATACTCTTTAAGGCAATTCAATAAATTATTAAAAAAATTGCCATTTTTCATTCTCATAAAGTTAATGAGTATAATAATTGTTGTAATGTAGTAAGAAAGGAAAATACTGTTTTCAAGATTTTCCAATGATAGAAACTAAATAATGGTTAAATAATAAACTAATTGTTAACTTACACTTGATTGATGTTCTACTAAAATATGCCAAATAAGTGATATTACTAATGGAACAAAAATAACTACTGTAAACATAATTTTTAGAATCTTAACCAATAAACTAGAAGTTGGCATCTTAGGAAAATGTTTAGAAATAACAAATTTACTAGTAAAAATATATATTGAATTAAAGACATACTTGTTCAATGATTCTATGTTGTATAAGTATTCGTATGGGCCTATATTATTTTCAGTTTTTTCCATAGTAATAATGATCTAAAAGAGATATGATAATAAATTGAGAATCGCCACCTTTAAATAGAGTTAGGAGGCGTTGTGTTTTTTAAAAACTTTATACCATCTTTAAAGAAGGTATAAAATAACACATTGTCTATTATTTACATTAAAAAATTGCAGTCATAAATTATCACTAATAAAAATTTGTTAGCAAAATTTTTGATTAATAAAATCTTTTGATTTTGATAAAAAAAAATTTATCGATAGTGAAGAAAAAGCAACAAAATGATATCAGTAAAAAAATTTATTTAATAACCAGAAGTACTATTAAAATATTTTACATTAAATAATACCAAAATTCTGTTTGTTTAATTTGTTATAAAATTGGTGATTCATATCAGAGATTAAAATAAATGGTAGTTAAGTCGTAATAATTATGGTAAATAAAAATGTACGTCAAATTAATTGCCTTTAATTTTCATTGTGGAATAATTAAAGTGATTGCCATAAGAAATTTTTTTTTCGTAATAATGAATCATTCATAAACTTATTTTAAAAAAATGTACGTTTATTATTAATAACTGTCGTGATTTTCAATATACGGAACGATGACCTTTGTTTTGCTATATAAATCTTGTTTACCGAACCGTGTTTTAAAAGATCAGATACATTTTTTAACATAAGTAGTGAATTTATTATTATTAAAAATTATAATAATCCGAATATTTTTATCATATTAATCAAATAGATGAATTTAATTACATATTTATCAGATAGTTGTTTTTGATAATTTTTTAAAAAATATTATTTTTTCTGTTTCTGTATATTTATCACCAAAATTTTTAAATAAAATTTAGTTAAATAAATGTTAGTAATCAAAAATGATGACTGTTTGCTAGACAATAACGTTGGAAAATAAATAATTAGATAAATATTTAGCATTAAAATAAACAAATTTTAATATAAAATAATGTATTAGAAGATATAAGAGGATTTATTTAATAAGCAAATAGAATATCGGAAGTCTAGTAAAATTTTTCGTCTATTTCGTGATATTTAGAAATAAAGAGAAATAAAGTGTTACATTTTTTTAAATCGTAGTTATATTATTTTATTAGTTAAAACATCTTGAAATTTATACTTAATTATTAAAAATAGTTATGTTATTATATTTTTAATCCAATTATTGTAATGAAAAATTACCAACAAATAAGTACATTTAACAAATAATACCATTTATGCTTCTTTATTTATGAACATTAATATAAGTTTTTTATGCTTATTTTATTGATACAAATCTTAGACTGTATATGATTTTTATAAGTTATACATATAAAGTTAATATTGTATACTAAATAAGCTTAAATTGCTTTAACTTTTGTAAATTTTTAAATGCGAATAAAAATATAAAACTTTTCTCCCCGTGCTTATTTTTCTTTCCATTTATACATTTATAGAGCTGAAAATTCTTATACAAACGTTGCTATAAATGTCAAAACAAAAAGATTTTTTTATTATCTAAACATTTCAATTAACAATTTATATGTTGATATCAATATATTTTCAAAGTTAATTGCAATACTAATATTTTAAACAATTTTACACATTCTATTCCTAATAATAATCACTAATTTTACAATTTTATATACATAATTAAGGCTATTGAAGAATTCTAAATATTCACAGGAAAAGCAAAAAAATTCTTCTCACCATATATAATTTAGAGATATAAACAACTTTCAATATACAATAATACTTCGTTCGTCTATTCTCACAATATATATAATTTTTTGTTCATTTAAAATGTTTACAAAGAAAGAACCCTTTTACATGAATAAAATCAAAAAATGAAATTGCTATTTTTTCCCATAAAATAATATAAATTCAAGGTTTTTTGATTGAATATATGTATTGAGGAAAGTTGCTTTCTTACTTGTAAAAGTACTCGGTTCATTACTCAGTATTTTTTTAATCTTCAAACTCAGCATATCAGTCATTTTTTCACTACTAATGCCAGAAAAGCCATTTTTTTCCATAAGATTTAATATTTCACTTTCTGTTTTAAGAAACAATCTATAAAACTTAACAATTCCTTCAAATTCCTGATTTTGTGAACCAGGCCCAATAACCAATGTAGTTATTAATATTTCCCCACCATTTTTCAGACAACAAAAAGCATCATTAAAAAATTTCTCATAATTTGCATTATAATGTAGAAAGTTAGGTACAAAGAGAACATCATAATAATTTGATGAATATGTACATAAATGAAAATTTGCCAATATATAGAATATTCTATTATCTTTGGCACGTTGATTATATAAAAGATTATCAATAATTGTCTCTGTATAGGGACTCATTAGAAAAAGAATATTATTATATCTAACAACAGTTTGAAGGTGCAGGTAAGTAAACCCAAGTTGCAACATTAATGCACCATTTTTTAATGATTCAAATCTATCTAAAAGATTCCAATGTTCTTTTTCATTATAGTCAATAAAATGAAAAAATTCTTTTCCAGAGAATGCTTTAACATCGGCTTTTATCAAACTATATTCTTCAATAAAATTGAAAAATTGAAATATTTTTTTATCAGTGAATGCCTTATCTTCTCTTGATAGTATCCAATAAATATCTAAAAAATTACCTTCCATATAGATTGAATACCTTAATTGATTCATTTCATGAAATTTAACTAGATAACTTTCTTGAAGTAATTTGTTAATTTTAGTTAGTAGTGGTCCTTCATGTTGGCGTAAATTCTCTTTAATAATTATAAAACCATTTTCCTTTAAACAATTAACTGTGGCTTCAAGAAGTAACTCACAATTAAAATTTCTTTCAACTGAATAATTAGTTGTGATAATATCACATAAAATAATTAAATCCTTATCAGAGTGTCTCTTGTTAAATAGTGAGTTGACATCTCTAGTATACTCAATTTCTGAATTTTTTGCAATCTCCTTTCCATATTGTTTTGTTAATTCTTCTATATAAATACTTTCAATAGTTCTTCCTTCACCTAGACATATAGCAGAAACAACAAGACTTTTTAAACATCTTGTTGGTCTAATAACTTTTAATGCACTTAACACAAGTTCATGTTTAATGGAAGACATATCTCAACAAATACAACATAAATATTTACAGAGAACTAAAATAAAAATATTTATGAGACGATTATCAAATGCTTAATATGTATTGTCGTGTTAAGAAATGTACCACAAAAAGTTTACTTTTAATAAATAATAACTATATTTTATTTTTATAAAAATTTTTAATGATATTTTTAAATTAAAAATATGAAGAAAAATATACATTTATTCATAATTGAGTATCAAAATAATTAAAAAAGATATTTATCATAGTTTTTTATATTTTTCTGGATTATTATCTAATGTTAATAAGTTAAGCATGTACTTAATGCTCTTTAAAAAAACTAAAAATGTCAAAATGAATATTAAAGTACATACTATATAAATGTCTATATTATATAATTCTATGAAAGACATATCCAAAGAAGGTAAATCCATTTCTTTGATATTACCAAATGAACCAGCAAATTGAAAAGATTTTACTAAGTTACTTTTTCCATCCAAAGGATAGTTAGATATCATTAATGACAACTTTTTTGCTTTTTCCGTATAAATATTGTCATATAGCACTTCTTGGATAAATTGACTAAGTTTTTTACTATCAAGTAAATTTTCTTTATTAAAAATTTTTGATGATCCATATCTTGCAAGCATATGAGCATTTCTTCTTTGATCCGAGAAAAGTGGTATAAATATAGCTGGTGTTCCAGTGTAAGCTAATTCAATTGCACTATTTAATCCCCCATGAGTTATGAATAAATTTAATCTTTCATCATTTAACAAGTCAACTTGTGGAATCCATTGTTTAAAAATTATATTTGATGCGGTGTCGGCAAATGATGTGTTTGAACTTTCATATTTCCAAATGAAAGTTATGTCAGGAAGACTTTTGAATGTTTCAACAATTGTTTTTTTTATCTCATCAGGCATTTGATTAGACATAACAGCACTACCAAATGATAAAAGTACATTTTTTGTTCTTTTATTTAATATTTTGTCCCATTCATTATCAAGTTTACTGGGATTTTTATATTCTATACCGGCAACTTCAATAACTTTAGAAATAGTTGGATGTGGGAAATCTAGTAAAGGAGATGTATTGACAATTGTAAAGGCAACATCTTTACTTAATTTATGTATATTTGGTGCTTCAGAACCATAAATTTCATCAAAAGCTCTTTGTGAAGATTTTACAGATGCATCCACATACATATATTTTGATACATGATATGTTATAAAATTTCTTAACCTTCCTCGAAATCCTTTGGGTATATTTTCACCACCCATGATAGGAGGAAGATAACTTGTTGGATATGTTAAACCGTAATCTTCGAATAATGATTCACCAAAACCTGTTGATGCACCAGAAATAATTGTCGATATATTAATTTTATTAAATATCCCAAATGCACAAGAGGAAAATTTTTCAGCAAAACCAATATCAAACTTTTCATTTGTTAACTTTTTTAATAATTCTGTATTTTTTATAAGTGATTTGCATTGTTTTTCACCCATACTCCAAACTTGTTGTAGAATTTTGTTTGCTGAAAAAATACTATTTTGATTTGTTGACCAAATACTTTTATCAAAATCATTTTTCATTATTTTCATTTCCTCTTCAACATCAACACCGTCAATTAAAATAACTTTAGCTATCTTAGAACCAATTGTAGACACATTACGTGCTTGAATTTGTTGAAGAACTGTCTATAAAGTATAGGTAAAAGTGCCATTTAAAATAATGTATTTAATAAAAAAAATAAAATAAATTATAAACTGACAACATCATTCCCTGCTTCTTGAAGAATATCAGCAATTTTCCCTACATATTGTACATGGGAATGCGATAATCTTGGATTAAAAACTAAAATTTTCCAGCAATCTCCATAATTGGAAAAATTAAAAAATAGAAATAAATAAAATAATATAGAGACCATTTGTAGGAATATTACAATTATTTTATATAAAATGAAATTTTTTTATATTTTTACAATATTTACCACCCCTTAAAAATATGATAATTCTCTTTTATTAAAGGCGATTAGAAAAGACAAAAAATTTTAATAAACAATAAAAAAGATATAGAAGAATTATTATTAAACATTATTCTATTCTGTTATATTAAAAGTTACAATATAAAAAGATTATCAATTAAGCTACAGAAAATACTATCATTGTATCAAGAACCTTTTGTAATAATATTTATTTTTTTTGCAAACAATATTGTAGTTACGGAAATGATAACAATTTTGATAACATATTTCTAGGCTTTAATATGTAATTAAGCTATTTTGATAGATAGGTGAATGAAATTAGTGATATAATTTCATACGTCAATGAGGTGATTTGATGGAAGTATTCACACGCAATTTTATTGTTTTGTTATCATAAAAAAATGCTAATTTTTCACTTTGCACTAATAAATTGAAATTTTCACATTAATAATTACATGTTTGATAGAAATATAACGTTTAATTGAATTTTAACGGTAAAAAATATACAATTATAATAAACAAATATTTAATTTTATGATAGAGTTATAAATTTATTTTACAGATCCTTTTACGCCATGGTATAAAATATTTTATTAGTAAGCAAAGAAAACATTAAAACAAATTAATTTTGTGAGACTTTAAAAATGTTTATTTATTTCTAATCTTTTTTAACTACTTTTTTTACGGGGCCTTTTGACTTTATACAAGTTATCACTTTTAAAATAGAATATAGTGAAAGTACTATTGTAAGAACGAAAATTAAATATATATCAAGATTGTAAAGTTCAATAAAATTCATTTCCATTGAAGGTAAATTCATTTCTTTTATATTTCCAAATTCTGCAGCAAATTTAACGGCTTTTATTAATTGATTTTTCCCATCGTGAGGGTATGCTTTTATCATTCGAGATAATTTTTGAGCATTTTTATAGTATTTGTCATTAGATAGCATTTCACCAATATACGTCGAGAATTCTTCAGCATTTCTTAGTACTTCTTTTTCAACTGCTATCGAACAATTATATCTTTTTATCATAAACGAATTTCTTTTTTGATCTGAAATAAATGGAATAACAATTGATGGCACACCATTATAGGCTAATTCATTTACACTATTTAAACCACCATGTGTAATAAAAAGATTTATTCTACCATCATTTAATAGATCAACTTGAGGAATCCATTTTTTTAATACAACATTAGGATAATCTTTAGCAAATGTTATATCATCATCTTCATACTTCCATATAAATGTCGTATCTGGAAACTTTTCAAATGTCTTCAATATAGACGTTCTGACTTCAGACGGTATAGTTTTTGATTTAACAACACTACCAAAAGACATTATAACATTTTTTTGTCTTAAACTTAATATTTTATCGTACTCTTCAGAAACTGTTTTTGATTTTATCATATTAATACCTCCAACTTCAATAATTTTTAAAGTTGTTGGATAAGGGAAATTAAGAAGTGGAATAGAATTAACAAAATGAAATGCCGCCTCCTTCATTAGTTCAATTAAATCATATTTACCACTTCCAAAAACTTCATCAAAAGCCTCTTGGTCTTTTGAATTAAATGTTCTTATCACACCATATTTTGAGTAAGCAGTAGCAAAAATATTTCTTATTCTCTCAATTATTCCTTTTGGTATTCCATTATCACCAACAATTGATGGTAAATAAGATACTTGTTGTTCAAGGCCAAATAATTCATTATATCCTTCATTATATCCAGTACATAGACCAGAGACAACATTTTTAATTTCTAATAATTTAAATAATCCAAAACCACATGGACTATAATTTTGCCCAAGCGCAATATCAAAATTTTCTTTTTTTAATTCATCTAATAAAGTTTTATTACTAATAACTTTTTTACAATTTTCTTTTAAAAGATTACCCATTGTATCGTAATTTTTTAAAGAATGGAGATAACTTAATTTTTGGCTACTCCAAATATCACTGTTAAATTTTGTTAGCGTTGACAATGAATCATTATCGCTATGAAGATTATCAAGAATAATAACTTTAGCCAGTTTTGATCCAACTGCTTTCACCGAATTTAATTGCACTGGTTGGAGAACAGTTACTGAATGCCCAGCTTCTTGGAGAATGTCAGCTACCTTTCCAACAAAATTAACATGTGAAACTGTTCTTCTAGGATTGTAAACAAGAATTTTGTAACTCTCTACTATTTCGAAAATAAATAATAATATTATAAGTGATAGTTTCATCAAAATTTTCATATTCCGTAAAAAAATCAATTATATTTCTAAAAATGTAAAATTTTGTTAAAATATAAACTTTATAAAGAAATATTACTACAAAATCTATTTCGACTACTAATTAAGGGGATATTAAGACATAACAATACTAAACATTAAGTGACCTAAATGATTTATACAGCAATTGAAGCTTGATTATGTTCAATATATTTAAGATTTAACTTTATATTTCTTTATACTTTTTTTTGTACCCCTAAATGCATTTTTGTTATTATTTTTAAATATTTTATCAATTTTCCCTAAATTAATTTAAACTCTTTTATTTGATGAAAATTCAATCAAATTTCTTTTTTTTAAGAACATCCTTTTTTTCTAAAATCAGCGACACACACTTTGCCAAAAATTAGTACGGAAAATCAAACGAGGGTGTAAAAAGCTATCTTGTTTTTTTGGTGATTTACATTACAACGAACTTCATTATTTGGTTGGAGAAGCGTTATATACTTACATGTATTATATTTTAAGGTAAATCGTATCAGTAATGTTAGCATACTAGTGTTTTTTACCTTTGATTAGTTACTTTTACATCAACAAATTTGATATGATTTTTGTAGAATGTGTAATCATAGGTAAACAATTTCTTAAATATATGCTAAATTATTATCAATAAATGGTTAAGGAGATAATATTTGAAATTTTCAAAATTTAAGAATTGGGAAGTTGAAATTTTTTTATCTCTACAACCTAAAGCACGTTAGATGGATATATCTTATGCAGATCTGCACAAGATGACTTCATCTGCCTTGCATCAGGAATTTTAAATATTTCTGACTTTGATACTGTAGTTGTAAAATATATCTTTCAGTATAGTATAAAGTAAGGGAAGATTATCATTTTAATTTTTCTTCTTATTTTTGGTTATATGAAGATACTCGTAAGATATTCATATTATGCAAATCTGCTGTATAGACCAGATGTATCTTATGCAGAGATGCACAAGATGGCTTCATATATCAAGCATTTGGTTATTTAATTTATAAGAAAACAAGACTTAATGAATTTTCAGGAAATTACTTGGCTTTTTAGTTTGAGGTTATTTAAATAATTTTTAATCATGTTTTCAAACTTTTAAAGACAAATATTATTAGACTTTCTTTCAAATGAATGCTTTTCTAATAGAATCTTTTTATGATCTCTCCACAGAATAAAAAAAAAAGTAGCTTTTAGTGAACTAATGTATCCTCCGAGATCATAAATATAAGACCAGCTAAATATCATTTAGCATGGTATAAACTATAGTAAAAATTTTATAAAGTCTTCCTTGAACTTTTTATCTGCCATGTATTACTATTTAAAGCGTTTTATTACCAATCACAAAAAGCGGAACTTAAAAACTCGGAAACTTAAATCATGATCACCTAAATATGGAGTTACATATGAAAAACTAATATTAAAAAATCGCCGTTTCATAATCACTAAAAATACTAAAATGACATTTTTAAGATTTCTTACACTGTATATACTAAAATTATAATTCCGTTTAGACTCACACAATCCTTTTTTTCTATTATTTTGCAAAAGACTTTATCAATTCATAGATTTTCTTATCAAAGTGCGGACCATCTTATCAAAATGCAGAATATGTAAATACGTAATACAAATAATTTTTGGATCAATTATTGTTCGATCATTATCTGATTAGTTTGAATTGAAGTATAAACAATATATAAGAATATTACATTGTTATATAAACAGATACGAAACTTAAAATTTCCAGGTTTATATTGATAGTAGTAAAATATCTTTGCTGAATTGTATTACCAAAAATTTGGTAGTTTGAAATTAAAAAATTATTTAATATTATTTCAAAAACAAATAAAACTAAAAATTGAATATATTTTAAAATCACTGATCCTAATAACCTACATAAACATCAAAAAATGATTGATTTGCTACAAAAATAATCTCTTTATCAGTTATGGAATTTTTAAAAATTATTCTAACATTAAAAACCATTTATACTTTATTTCACGCTTCGTAAAAAATAAGTAATTACTTCTAATGTGTTTTTTTAATAAATTTATATCACATTTTAGTAACAGTTAAATACCATTTTTTGATTTCTCCAAAACAAATTTCAGTCTGATCGAATTTATTTATTTCTTCTTATCATTTATTTTACTAGACGTTATTTAAGTAAGATTTTTACAAACTTTTTTCATTATATTAGTCAGAAACAAGAGAATGTATTCGAAGAATTGATGAAATTGTCCTGGTTTTAATGAAAAATTTGGCTTCATGTTCACTTATACAAGTACAGAATAATCTTTAAACAAAATTTATCTTACACTATTATAGTTATTGGTAAGAAATCTTAAAATAGAGAAAAATTTCTTGAAAAAATTACATTAAGAAAAACTAAACATATTTTATTATAAAATAAAAATTTATTTAATATGAAACATTTTAACTACAATATTTTAATCCTTTTTACTTTTAATAACCTGTTTTTTACAGCACATTTGTACTATTTTTTGCAAAACTTTAATGGTTATTAAAAATAAGATAAACATTATGGAAAATAATATAATGTAAATGTCAATATTGTAAAGTTCAATAAAATTCATTTCAATTGATGGCAAATCCATTTCTTTTACATTACCAAATTGAGCAGCAAACTCAACACTTTTTACCAACTTTTTCTTTGCTTCATGAGGATATGTATTAATCATATTTGCTAACTTCTTCGCATTCTCTAAGTATTTTTTATTAGTTAATATTTCATTTATATTTTCTCTAAATTTTTCTGGATTGTTAAGAACATCTTTTTCCATAATAATTGAACAACCATATCTTTCAATCATAAATGAATTTCTTTTTTGGTCAGTAAAGAATGGTACAAATATTGATGGGACCCCTTGATATGAAAGTTCTATTGCACTATTTAGACCTCCATGTGTAATAAAGAGATCAACCCTACCATCATTCAATAAATCAACTTGAGGAATCCATTTTTTTAATATAACATTAGAATAATCTTTGGCAAATGATATATCATCATCTTCATACTTCCATATAAACGTTGTATCTGGAAACTGTTCAAATGTCTTTAATATTGACATTTTAATTTCGTCTGGTATATTTTTCGATTTAACTACACTACCAAAAGACATTATAACATTTTGTTTTCTTAAACTTAATATTTTATCGTACTCTTCAGAAACTTTCTTTGCATCAGGTATACCAATACCGGCAACATCAACAATCTTTGAGGTTGTTGGATGTGGATAATCAATCAATGGATTAGAATTAACAAAATGAAATGCTGATTTTGCCATTAATTGTTTTAAATCATACTTTCCTACTCCAAAAACTTCATCGAAAGCTTCTTGATCTCTTCCAGTAAATAATCGAATAATAAAGTATTTTGAAACAAAATATGAAATCATATTTTTAGATCTTTCAATAATACCTTTAGGAACTCCAGTCCCTCCAATACATGAAGGAATATAACTTGGTGAATATTGTAAACCAAATAATTCGTAATAAGCTTCATTAAGACCTGTAGACGAACCAGAGATAACAGTTTTGATACCCATCATCTCAAATAAGCCAAATGCACATGGATTGTAAAATTGTGAAAAAGCAATATCAAATTTTTCCTTCTTAAATGTCTCAATTAATGTTGTATTTGTTATCAAGTCTCGGCAATTTTTTGTTAGCATTTCACTAAATTTTGAAAAATCAGATAACATATTCAATGGGTTACTGGCATCTTTTTTCCATACATCATCCTCAAATTTTGTTAGGATTTTCAATATACTACCATCACCAATAGGATTATCAATAGTAATTACATTGGCTAATTTAGATCCAACAGTTGTTAGTGTTGGTAATTGAATTGGTTGGAAGACAGTTACTGAATGTCCAGCTTCCTGAAGAATATCAGCTATCCTTCCAACATACTGAACATGAGAATGAGATCTCCTAGGATTATAAACAAAAATTTTATATGTTTTCGAAGTATAAAACAGTAGAGAAAATATAAAGAAAAATTTATATAAATATAACATTTGTGGTATTTGTTGGTAAAATCAAATGAAAAAATAGTTCTTTATAATAGTGATTATGTTAAATTAAAGAATATTTTTATCAAAATGCTTCGAAAATGAGTGTTTTGTGATAAGAATACAAAAGTTAGTAATAATCATTATCTAAAAACTATTATAACAATAATCATCTAATCACAAATTTGGATCAATTTTACACTTAATTTTCATATCAAAATGTAAGCTGTTTTTCCCTGTATAAATTTTAACCTTAAAATTTTCTTTTAAATTTCATCAACTATTGTAAACATGGTTGACAAAAGAAACTTCTGAAGAGGTTCTCTATTTTAAGTTAAACAAAAACACAAATTAGGATGAATTTAATTATTTTAAATTAAAAATATAGTGATAAAATTAAAAGATATGTTATTGAATATTTTATTAATTTATAAATATTTAAAATAGGAAGATATTTTTATTCAAAGGTGAGAATAAAAATTAGTAAGCTCTTTCAAACAATTATATATTTTAATATTTTTTATTTTTAATAATCTGTTTTTTACAGCACATTTGTACTATTTTTTTCAAAACTTTAATGGTTATTAAAAATAGGATAAATATTATAGAAAATAATATAATGTAAATGTCAATATTGTAAAGTTCAACAAAATTCATTTCAATTGAAGGTAAATCCATTTCTTTTATATTACCAAATTCAGCAGCAAACTCAAAACTTTTTATCAATTTTGTCTTTGCTTCGTGAGGATATATATTTATCATATTTGCTAACTTCTTTGCATTTTCTAAGTACTTTTTATTAGTTAATATTTCATTTATATTTTCTCTAAATTTTTCTGGATTGTTAAGAACATCTTTTTCCATAATAATTGAACAACCATATCTTTCAATCATAAATGAATTTCTTTTTTGATCAGAGAAAAATGGTACAAATATTGATGGGACCCCTTGATATGAAAGTTCTATTGCACTATTTAGACCACCATGTGTAATAAAGAGATTAACCCTACCATCATTCAATAAATCAACTTGAGGAATCCATTTTTTTAATATAACATTAGAATAATCTTTGGCAAATGATACATCATCATCTTCATACTTCCATATAAACGTTGTATCTGAAAACTGTTCAAATGTTTTCAAAATTGACATTTTAATTTCATATGGTATTCTTTTTGATTTAGCTACACTACCGAAAGACATTATAACATTTTGCTTTCTCAAACTTAATATTCTATCATAATCTTCAGAAACTTTCTTTGCCTCGGGTATACCAATACCGGCAATTTCTACAACTTTTGAGGTTGTTGAATGTGGAAAATTAAGTAATGGATTAGAATTAACAATGTGAAAAGATGATTTCGACATTATCTTTCTTATATTAATTTTTCCTTTTCCCAAAACTTCATCAAAAGCTTCCTGATCTTTATCTATGAATAACTTAGAATAAAAATATTTTGAAAAAAAATAAAAAAACATATTTTTGGCTCTTTCAATAATACCTTTAGGAACTCTAGTCCCTCCATGTATAGCAGGAATGTAACTTGGTGAAAATTCTAAACCAAACATTTTATAATATGCCTCATTAAGACCAGTAGATATACCAGAGATGACAGTTTCGATACCCAACATCTCAAATAAACCAAATCCACACGGTGCATATACTTCTGAAAAAGCTATATCAAATTTTTCCTTCTTAAATGTATCAATTAATGTTGTATTTGTTATCAACTCTCGACAATTTCTTTTTAATAATTCACACATTTCCGAAATAATTTCCATAACGTTTAGTGGATTATTAGAATTTTTTTTCCATATATCACTTTCAAATTGCTTTGCAAGATTCATTACCACACTTTCATTTACAGAACTTTGAGTGAAAATCACTCTAGCTAATTTAGATCCAACTGTGGGTATAGTTGGAACCTGAATGGGTTGAAGAACTGTTACTGAATGTCCAGCTTCTTCAAGAGAATCAGCTATTCTTCCAATATACTGAACATGAGAATGGGATCTTCTGGGATTAAATATAAGAATTTTATAAGTTTCCGAAGTATTAAATAGTAGAGGAAATGTCAAAAAGAATTTTAACAAAAAAAACATTTAAAATATTTAATTGCAATATTAGATTAAGAATTATTTCCTTATTATTTGATCAAGTTATATTTTCAGTATAGCTTTATAAGCTCTTTTAAAAGGGACCCACTATGATAAGGATTATAAAAACTATTCTTGATCGTTACATATTGTTGAATAAAGTGATAATAATATTCTATACACAATTTTGAAACAAATAAATTCATAGTTTTCACATAAAAAAAAGCAATTTTTATTGACTGTAATCATGTGGACTATCAAAATACTATCTACTTTAAATGTAGAATTTCCATTGTTGTTTTAATTAATCCATTATTTGCAAGTAATTCAAGTTTTTTTAGAATTTACCACTGAAAATCACTCTTTATCTAACTGTTTCAACAAACTTTTTTTCCGTTAACCATCTTCAACTCAAATCTTCAATTTTAACATATGTCAATTATTTATGTCACATTTTCATATAATACATTCACATACATTGATAATATCAAAAATTTTATTATATTTAACCATATAAACAAAAGACATATCATTTATAAAATTTTTGTTACTCGATTTCTCTTTTTCTCCTCTTATCTATATACTTATATTTTAAAATGTGTTGAACATTTTTGATTGATATTTCACCAGAAATATATTTTATACATTATTCTTAATTTCAAATTACACGTTACCAAACTTGATATCTTAAAAAGATTTAGCATTTTTTTACCTTGTGAAAATTAAGGTATAAAAAAAACTATTTAAATTTTGATAATATTTTGATTGATTTTTTTATATATATATACAAAATATTTATATTTAACATGCATGCTTATTATTCCTCAAGAAGTGAATCGATGGACTGTTCATTAAGACAAAGGAATAGTAGGACTGTTAAAAAAGATGATCAACAAGATAATGAAGAAAAAATAAATAAAAGATATAATGATTGTGATCATTTAACTTTAATGGAACAATTAATGATAATGTCCTTAAGAAAACAAACTGTAAGTTAATTATTATGATTTATAATATTTGTTTTTTTGATAAGACGACATTGTTATCTATAAATATTTCAAATGAAAAAGTAAGTGTTATCTTACGTGGTGCTATGTTAATAGAATTAGGCTTAGAAGGATATCTAGAATTAGATGGAAATTCATTTACGAAAAAAAAATTATGCGATAGACATGTAGTATTAATAAAAAAAGATAAGATTAATGATTATTTAATGAATCAATGCATAAATCATATCTCAAAGCATAATGGAAAATATTGCATTAAACAATGGTTATTATTTTTATCTGGTCAATCATTAAATTTTATGATGATCCATTTACATATAAGACTAATGAGAGAAAGATTATGTAAAAGTCTTGTTGACAAAGGCATACTTGAATACGGGTTACAATCAAATTTTTTCCTTAAAATGCATAGTTTTAAATTTAGAAATCGTGAAGAACAGAAAAAAATACTGTTACTATTTCAAAGAGGGTTATTATCGGAGTATCAAAACGATTACACTAGATATGATCCTAGAATTTTAGCATTAATTTTTTTAACATATGCTGCTGAAGTTGAGAATCTACCAACAGAGTCTCTTAATGAGGATGACTACGTTAAAGCAATAAATAATTTGTATAAAATAAAAGATTCAAATTTCAACGAAATTGCTAGGAAAGTAACTAATAGTTTTGGTGATCTTTATTGGGGTGTTTTTGATGCTATAAAACAATTATTTAATTTGTAATTATTATATTTGTAAATTTTAATCTAGAAAAATAATATAAAATAATACTCTTTAATATTTCGCTTTTCCCTTTGAATTTTAAGCATTTTAGAAGTATAATTGCCTGTCTATTTTTTATGCATATTTTTTCCTCTAAGCATATTCCAATTCCATAAATTTAGTATTTTATTTTTAATTTTTTCAACATTCATTTCAGTCAACAACATATTTTTTAACAAAAAAATAAAGTTTATTCTGTTGTAAATTGTTTGAGAAGACACAATTTATAATATTATTTCATATATATTTATAAGGAACTTTAAAATTGATACATCTGAAACATTAAAATAGAGATTGATATTTAATAATTTATGACTTTAAAACATTGATTATATAAAATTTTAAAGATAACAATTGAGAAATTTTACTTTCCGTACTTCTAACATTTCTATTTTAATTTATTATTATTAAATATCCATTAATCATATGATTTATGGGGAAAATGAAGTATTTCTTGATGTATTAGTAAATTTAGGACTTCTTTATATAGAAATAATAAAATGAACTTTTTGAGAACATAATTTTATTACCATATTCTTTTCAAGATTTCTGTAATATAGTTGTAAAAATCTATCAAAAACAAAATACCATTGCAAAAAAATTCTCACATTTCATATATGAGAGTATATCGTTTAGTATAGTCATTATTATAGTATTGCATATAAAAATTTGTTTTACCAAGTACATTCCTAATAAGTTACGATTCTGTATTTTAAGGATGATCTTAATTATAAACTTATAAAAAAACTACATTTTTTAAAATATCTTTAATATATATATATAAAATCTATCAGAAAAAAAATAATTTGTAACATTTGATAGATAATTAGATGATCACAATATTTACCCAACGCAAAATATAATTTCACAAAAGGTATTTATCTTTCTTATTGCAATTAAATACCATTTACTGGAAGTTGAAAATTAATTATAATAAATAAATAGGAATCTTCATACAACTTTATTTTCTGTATCGCTAAATATAATAAAAAAAATTTTTTAAAGGCATATATTAGTGATTAGGATGTCATATTTAAACATTGAAATAGGTTAGAAACTACTACGTGAAACTATAAAATATTAAACTTTTAACTTTCGAATTAACAAAAATTTACTTTTAATTGGGTTAATCTAAGAACTATAAATTGGAAATGTTTAACTTTCTTGATATCTTTTTGTTTTATATTTATCTTTTAATTTTGATATGAAATATATATTTATAATATTTTGTTTATTGATATTCAGTAAATTATCATTGGAATGTATGAAGTCATCACCTAGTGATCCTCCAACAACTACTGCTGGACCAATATCAACAACTACAGCTTCATCTACGACTACATCTCTGACGACAACTACTACAACGACGTCTCCAACAACAACTTCTACAACAACTACTACAACTTCTCCATCAACGACAACAACAACAACTACTACGACTTCTCCATCAACGACAACAACAACAACTACTACGACTTCTCCATCAACGACAACAACAACAACTACTACAACTTCTCCAACAACAACTACTACTACAACCACTACAACTACTACAACAACCACAACAACACCTCCATTATGTCCAACACAAACAAATCAAGTTCAATTCTACCAAGATAAGACAGGTACAGATCCCTTCTCTTATGAAACATTTGGCAAGGCTGATGGAACAGGTACGTTTAATTTAAAAAATTTTTAATTCATTTAATTAATCTATAATTTAAGATTGTGCCGCCTGCCCAAATTATCAATATTATCCTTCAGAAACCGGTGATATAATTACATTCGGAGAAGAATTAGCAATAGGTTATTTTGCCTGTTCAAACCAATTAATATGTATGTGTGATGAATCAAATAATTGCTATACTTCAACATCTCCTGAAACCTATGTTGTTATGACATCCTCTTGTACTGGTGGTAAGAATATATTAATAAATTAAAAAATTAACTCGTTTATTTAAGGTCCATGTTCTGTTTATGGTATCGTTGGAACATCAAAAAATCCTGTTTTAGGAGAAGGTTTTAAAGATGCAGGTGGTACTGTTATTTATCCAGCGGATGAAGATTTTAGTTTAAATTTAACTTCAGAAAGTATGGCCACAGGAAAATATCCAAAAATTAAAGCCGTTAAATGTGGTGCTTGTAGCACAAGTATATCTCCATGTCTTCCAGGATTAACTATACCATAACAAAAGGTTAAACATGTTTAATAATAATTTGTAAAAGTTTTTTAATAAATGTTAGTCTTATAAATAAAAAAGATGTAATTAGTTAAATATTTATTTATTCGTTTGCATTCAGTAAATTGATTCATAATGTGGGTAATTACAGTAGAATTTAAAAATAATAATAAATATTTATAAAGTTATTAGTAAAATAAAGTAATTTTTGTAATTATGAACATATAATTAGTTTTTTAAAATAACAAAGAGATAAAAATAATGACAAAATTAAATAAATAGCAAAAATCTTTGCATATATTTTACCATATCTTTTTAATCGAGAGAAAAATTAAAAAACTTCTAATCTATTATCTGGATTGTCAAATGAAGTTGTTTAATTATTAAAATATTTTTTTTGAAAGTTTGAACGTTTTTTAGTAAGTGTAATTTCTCAATGTTTTCTACTTAAAATTACTACTTTTTTTACAAAATTAAAGGTAATTTATGACAATACATTTTATTGTTTTATTATAAAAAAAGATTTTTTTTAATGATTCATTAATTGTATTACTATGATATAATTTTAATGAGTAAAATTTTACTTATAATTTTATATAGCTTCCTTATTATAAGCTATTTAAAATTATTATTTTATAGAAATTTCCCATTCAAAAATTTTAATGAAACTTTACTTTATAGGTGCTGTGATATATTTAATCAAGATGAGAAAATAAATAATTAGTAATAATTTTATTTCACATTTATAAAATTTTACTTTTTCAAAAATCTCATAAACACCACTGTTTACATATAGAATTTTTAATTTATTTATAAATGCTCAATAAATGTTTTTGCAATATCTTAATAAATTTTATATAAATTACAAGTACATCAAATTATTATTTGATTATTCATATTTTTTATAAAAAATTATTATTGAATTATTTAATGTTCATAATGTTATATTGTTTTTCACTAGGTTTCACGCCTTTTTTAATGTTCTAGACTAGTAAATAAGCTATAACTGTATATATAATAAAGGACCAAAAAATGCTTCTTATACCAATGATGATTGGAGTTATTCTCTCCTTAGCAGCGGAAATTCTGCTATTTATTCTTTTACCATTTATGATAAAATTTGCCTACACAAGAAGAAGCTGGCATTTATACTATAAAATAACTTTTTTAATGTTACTTTTAACAATCACAGCATATGCTCTGAGTACCTGTTTAGTTGATATAACATTACTTTGTTTAAATGGAATACTTCAACCAAAATATGTTAAACTTGAGGAAAAACTTTTTTATATTGGTTATCAAGCACAGGTTTATACATCGGCGTTCATTAGATCATGTAATTGGGTTCTTGTTATTGAAAGAACTACTTCAACATTAAAAAGAAAGGTTTATGAGAGATATCGTAGCACTGTTGTTGCAATAAGTATCTGCATTGTGATTATTTTTTATGGAATTATTGTAAACAATATTAGCCGTATATGGGAGAGTTTTGAAGGGCATTATTATAAATTTTCAATTGGTTTTGATTTTTTTACAATAATAATATCATGTTACCTTTGGTATAAAAATGTTAAATTAAGAAGATTAACAATTATTTCTGATATAAATTTGTCAGAAAAATTCCAGGTAATAAAATAAAAGAAAATACAATTACCATAATTATTGTTTTTTTCTAGTTAAATGAAAATATTCGTCTGGTCAAATTTACATTCCCTTTCATTGCAACATACATTCTTATTAATACAGGATTTAATTTTCTACTTGATTTTGGGCAATCTTTATTGTCAGATACAAATCTTATTTTGGCATATAATGATTTGTGTATTTTTATATCATATATAATAGTGTTTATTTATGTTTTAAATAAAAATAATATTATCAAATGCCTTCCTCACCGTAATATTAATGGTATATCCTCATTTAATAGGACTTTTAAAAAAAATGAAAGTTCACAGAAGAATGGAATAAAAAAATTGGACACTACAACAAAACAATTCAAAACCAATTCGCAAACTTTACAAATTAATGGAAAACATATACCAACAAACTATGATGGCGAAGCATATCAGAAAATTGTGACAAAGGCATGGTAACTATTTTTTGTAAATTATATTTTAATGCAATTTAACATAACAAGATTTAATGTTGGAAACAATTATACAAATAGGAATATGAAAAAATATCATAATAATTTATAATAATTATATTATTTATTCTTTATCTTTTAATAATTTGTAATGTTCTCTTTTTTAATAAAGTTTTTAAAAACATATTTTGATTATCATTAGAGATTTGCAAAAAAAACCCAGATGAAATACCCGAAGTGCCCTTGATATTATAAAAATTAGTTTATTGTGTGGATACCCCAAAAAAATGTCCTTAGCAAATAATTAAAATTTTCTTCCTAAAACATTAATTATGTATAAAATTCTACTCCAAAATCCAAATCTTCGTGAGGCACCGCCTATAAACTTAAAAGACGATTAATCTATTTCTGAGATAACACTTCTAGCAAGTCGGTTGTAAACGACAACTAGAGGCTTTCAAAACTTCGTACTAGGACAAAAATGCCAGGGACATTATTCAAAATACTAGTGATTGTAACACTTTATTTGTTTACTTAAAACATATTTTAACGTATAAATAATTATTTATCATTAATTACAAATTCTTAACTAGTAATAAGATTCATAAGTGATTATTATGAGAGGAACAATGTTACAGTAGTGTTTTAAGAAGATTTTTGTAAGAATATTGAATTATCTTTTTACTAAGCTCAACTTATCCGATAAAATTAAATAATTTTTATTGGATTTTTAATTCTCGCCGACCAAGATAGTTAACATTTTACTCAGTAGTCAATACCTTATTCTATAGTCATATACAATACAATAGCTTATTTATCAGTGTCTTTTAAAGAAAAATATGAGTTAATTAATTATTAGAAATGTGTAGCTTACATTTTGTTATCGTTGAATTTAGAATCTTTTATTGATTGCAAATATATTATTTGTTTTACTACTATTTTTGTTTGTTAAAAATCATTTTAAATCAAAGAATGAGAGATTTTTCCTGACATTATTTTGTTTTTAGGATAGTGATTTCAAAAAAAAATAAGATTTTATAAATCACTAATTATATTCGTTTTGTTTGTAGTCACCTTGAAAACTTCATCAGAAAAAATACTTTATACTTTTAATGATATTAAAAAAACGGAATTTAATTATACAAATTTCTCACATAATTAATTCTATTTTTTATTCTTCCTCTTAATTTTCTTAAATACGTCACATAGACATATAAAATCGTTTTTAACTTCCCATTATAAAAAATAAGAAGGTAAACAACTTCATCTTATGACTCCATCCAAGTAGAGATGCAAGCATCATTGATATTTCTAAATACACACCTATAGGCAAATAGCTTCTTTCAACACGCTTGTTGTTTTTCATTGGTAATATATATATGTGCATATCGATTTTTACATATTTCGTATACAACATTTTTCTTTTAGACGATCGGCAAATATTGTTTTTTCTTTAATTACTATTTTGAATAAAAATGACTGCAACTGAACAAATGGCAGCTGTTCTTAATGAACTTATGGGAACACGTAGAAATGCTGATATCGGTACAAATATCAGTGCTCGTTTTGATGTAAGTTTTACTATTGATAATTTATGTAATTCCTTTAATTTTCAGGATCCTGAAATTTGTAAGTATTTCCTAGTAGATTATTGCCCACATGATTTGTTTATAAATACTAAATCTGACCTTGGACCATGCAGTTACATTCACGATGAATCACTCCGTGAACAATATAGAAGAAGTTCTAGATACTGTAAGCTTGGGTACGAACGTTCATTGTATAATACATTGAGTAGACTTAAGGAGGATATGGCCAAGAAAATTGCTAAAAACAAGGAACGTTTGGCTATTACACAATCTAAGGATGAAACAAAAAAGTACGAGCAACGTAGCGACATTGAGAAAAAAATAAATAAAATAAAAGTAGAGATTGAGGATAACCAAAAACAGGCTGAAAACTATGGACTTCAAGGAGACATAGAGAAAGCTGCTGAGATTACAACAATACTCGAAAGGTTAGTTGAAGAAAAGAAAGGTTTAGAAAAACGTATAGAAGCTATGTTGGCTCCTACAGATGAGATGGGAAATAAACAGAAGCAGATGGAGGTATGTGAAATATGCAGTTGCTTTTTAGTTGTAGGTGATGCTGAAACGAGGATGGAAGAGCATTTCCAAGGTAAACAGCATATGGGATATGCCAAGATAAATGAGACATTAGATGAACTAAAAAAAAAGTATGGTGATATATTGTATAGTGACCGAGGCGACAGAAGGGAAAGAAGAGATCGTGATTACGATAGAAGAAGAAATGACAGAAGAGACCATGACAGGTAAGTATATTCTTAAATATTTATGTATACTAGGATTCGATATATATATATATATATTCCGTAAGAAGAACAACATTTTTTGGGTTTATATTGTTGGTGATCAGGTAACTTATCATTTCTTTCATTATAATAATATTATAAGTTTGTGAAAATTTTCTTAACGTTTCTATTTATAATTATACAAATGTCTTTCAACGTATCTGGAAAAATTACACGTTGTGTCAAGTAATTCTTAATTCAAATTTCTTTTACCCTTATTAAACATTTTTTTTAGACGCAGCAGAGATCATGTGAAGGATTACCACAAAAGATATGATAGAGGACATGGAAGAGATCGTGGCGATTATGACTATAGAAGAGACGATCGTTACTCCAGAAAACGTAGTCGTTCAAGAAGCAACTCACGTAACTAATAAGGTATTTTTTCATGGTCATTTCCGTATTTTTTACACACTAATAATAAATTTTTTAATTGGATTATAATTGATATAGTTTTACACGTAATTCTAATTTTCAATTTATTGATGTATTTTGTAAGTATTTTATGAATAAACGCTTATTTTTATTACCAATTATTAACATAATAACAACTTTAAACTATTACTAAATGAATTTTTTTTTCTTCAATTACATATAAGAGTTCAAACACGTTTAAGCTTTCATTGTTTGCAAATAAAATCTAAAGTTTCTTAGTTTTTTTTTATTAAAAGGTTTATGAATCACTCAATGAATCTACTTTAATTGGGTAGTTAATTTTACTATATGAACATAATACTTTTACAATTACAATTGTATAAATAAGATATAAACAATTAAATAATGTTAATTTTTTTCCTAGCAAAAACTAATTTTTTCTGATACAAAGTTTTCATGGTTCCTTAAGTGATTTTCGTAACGTTTTCTTCGTCTTTGATATCTTGTTTTTAATCTGGCATTATCGAAACTTTCTAAGAAATGTTTTGAATTAATCGCAAGCATGTGCGTTATCTTTAAAACTTCTAATCTGGATTCTTCAAGTACATCACAATTTTCAATAAGAGGCTCAACGACATACGTGATAGCTTTTGCCATTTCATTCATATTATCTGCTAATAGCGTTTCAGCTCTCTCGACAGTTTTCTTATCATCTTCCTCTAGTAAAGCAAGGTTTTTTGTTGATTCATGGAACAGATTCTTTAGTGCATTTGTGATATAGCTGACGTACCTAACAAAATCATCATTTGAGAGTGATTTCTTATAATTCTGATTAAAGTTTGTAATACATTCAATAAGTTCAGATACTGTTTTATAAATAGTATCGTTATCTCTATCAAATTGATAACCACAGGCACTACTTTCTGAATTTTTACCTGAATCTACATAACGTTCTTCTTTAACAAAATTTCCACTCTCAAAGTCATTAAGCCATTTCTCATCTTCCTCACTTTGGAGTCTTTGTTGTTCAAGAGTCTTTATTAAAAATGTAGGTTCAACTTGAGTTGTATCTAATTTTATTGAACCTATTGGTTTGTATACACTAGACCTTCCATCATTAAGTATGTTATTTGAGTTTGCAATACTTTTATTATTTATTTTTGTTACCATTTCTAGTTTATTATACGGAATTCCTTTTTCTATTTGTAAAAGAAAACTCTGTAAATTATCTTTTATATCTTCCATTGATGGTCTTTGACTTCTTTCATAATTCCACATACTATATAGTAAATCATATACAATTGTTGGACATCCCATCGGAATATCCAAACGAATACCCTGTTCAAGTTTTAAAATTACTTCATGATTTCTTATACCCTGCCATGGTTTTTGACCATATGATAAAATTTCCCATATACAAACACCAAACATCCAAACATCTGTTGTGGAATCAAATTTTCTAAAATTTATTGATTCCGGTGACATCCATTTAATAGGAAGTAACTTTGAATGTTCTGAAGTATAATAATCTTCATCCTGCAAAAATCTACTCAATCCAAAGTCAGATAACTTTACACATTTCTCTGATGACACAAGAACATTCCTGGCAGCAATATCTCGATGGACGAATTTTTTATCATGTAAATATTTTAAAGCTGTTGACAATTGATAGGAAAACATTATTTGTGTATATAAATTAATATTATATTTTTGGCTAATAAGATACTGTCTAAGTTCACCTAAAAGAGATAGTTCCATTACAATCCATACAGGGTTGTCTTCACAAATACCAACTAATTTTATTATATGTGGATGATGGAAATTATGCATCAAATGTGCTTCTTCAATAAAATTATCAATTTCTTTTTGCTCGGTATTTGATTTGCAAACTTTAACAGCGACATTGTGAACTTTTTTATAATCATCTGTGAAAGATCCCTTATAAACGTTACCAAAATGGCCTTCCCCTAAAAGTTCCTCCAATAATACTTTTTTTCTATCTATTTTTAAATCTTCCTTGTTTATTTTTAGTGATGAGGAAGTTGATGATGAAGATGCAGAATCAATAGGAAAATTAAGATTTTTTTTTCTATTTTGTGAATTTGAATTATAAATTGTACTATCATTAAAATGTTGAAATCTCAGTAGAATATCTGAAAAAATAATTTATTAATAAAATGTAAAAGCTAAAAAAAAAAGTACTTTTTACATCCCATACACTACCATTTTGCATGATTAATGATTGATAACCATCTATCAAATGTGCGAGATTAAATGCAATATCTAAAGTTGAAAGTGTCAATAGAAATGGCTGACTATGGCCACTAACTTTAACAATTAGAAGAGATTTATTACTACCAATATCTGTTCTTTTTACACGTATTTCAGTTATTTCTTTAAATAGAAACAATCTAACTGGTCCTGTCATAGCTTCTGTCTTATATGAGACATCTTTTGATGTACCAACAAATAACTCAGCCGGAGATTCATTACCATGACCCAATGATACACGAAATATCTCTGTATCAAAATGTGACAATTTCATCATCTTTTGCATAAATTTAAAAATACACTCTATTTCAGAGTATTTACAGTATTTTTTAACTGAATGCAAAATAGTTTTCTTTAAGTTTTTTGGTTTTTCATTAATCACAAGTCCTTCAGGGAAATACTCTTTCAATCCACCTTCATCATCGATAATATCAAAATTTAACTTTTTCTCAATATTACAAGATGTTAAGAAAGAAAAACGTTTTCTTAGTAAAATTGACCCCATTTCTATGGCTAGGGATGAATCTATTCTCCAAGCAACCTGAGCGAGATAATCACTTCTAAGTTGTTCAAAAAGATATAAGAAAGCACCTGTTTCAGCTTGGTACATTTCCTGTAAATCCTCTGGAATAAAACGCATTCGTAACTCAAATTTCAAGTGATTTTTTGAGGTATTCCCAATAAAATATAAATTAATTATATCTTGTATTGTTAATTTTGGATGTAACCAGATAGATTCATTATTTTGTACAGCTTGCCCATATGGAAATGATGTTAAACGAATAGAAAATCTTAAATTAGAGACAAAATCTATATTTAGACCAACTAGTAAAACTTGTATAATTCTCTAAAAAATATATAATTAACAGTTTCAAGTAGAAATTTTTAACTTACTTCAATATTTGTGTGGGAATCATAACGTATAGTTTTAGAAGTTCCATTAACTAAATTAACTCTAATTACTGATGTATTGGTAGGATTCATATTACAAACATTATCATTGGAAAGTAATGGCAGTGGGTTTGATAAATAATTGTATGATGATGATATATTTGGATTTGAGGTATATTTAGTATCGTGAGAATACCGTGAACGATTAAAAAATTGATTTGTTTCGTTATAATTAGGAATTTTTTGTTGTACCAATATCTCTGGATATGAGTTTCTAGTTAAAGGTGGGGATGATGAATTGCATGAAAAATGAGAATTTCCATTTATATGATGATTATATCTAGGTATAGAGGAATTATGAAAATTCTGTTGATAATTATGACGTAAAGAATTGTTCATTGAATATTATATTTCTTTCTATATATTTTTTGTACATATAAATAAATTTATATCATATATGTTTCCTGTAACCTAAAAGAGAATTTAAATTTTACGATATTATTAGTTTAAAATACAAACTGTTTGTTTGTACTTTCTAATATTGCATACAAAAAGTCTTAATCATCAAATTAAAATTCAAAAAGTAGAATTAATTTAATAATTTAAGGGTATTATTGTTTTTTATCGGATATATAACACATTTCAATTCATATTATCAAATTTAAAAATGTTTAAAAAAGAGTAATAAATATAAGTAGAATCCGAAAATATATAATCAACATATTAGCTATGTAAGACATGTTAATTTTTCTTATATTAATAAAATTTCAACTTTCTAAAATAAATTAAAAGTAGATTTTGTGATATGTCAGAAGTATACTAAAGAACAAATGAACTAGAACAAAAGAATAAAATAAAAAAGAACATACTCAATAATAAGTATATATAAATAGCAAAAATTACTTTAAAATTTTATTGAATAATAATTATAAAATAGAATATGATTCATACTTATATAAAATAATTGAAAATCTTACTCATAAAAAATATGAGTAATCAAATGGAAAATAAAATACTTACTACAAATAAATAAAGAAAAAATTGACAAAAATATCGTCAAAAAATCCGTGCTTGTACCAGTATACAAAAATGTAAATGTAATCAATTTATTTTTCCCAATTATTTTAGAATATACCATAAAAGAAACTTTTCATGTACATTTCTAGTGAATTAAAAGAAGTTATATAAATGATTTATTTAATGCTACTTTAATAAAACATGCCTAAGGGATAGAATTTTATGAACAGCTGCACAGATTAATACACATAATCACACAAAAAGATTATTGTTGTCAACAATTATTAAGAATTTTATTAGTTTCCCTATATTTCTTTTATTATTGCTTAAATATCATTCTATTAAATGTAGAATTTAATTATAAAACTCTAAAACAAATTTAATAAATATTTTTTCTTTAAAAAGTAAAATGTTTGCTTTTGATATTGTTAAAATACAGAGGATGGATAAAACACATAAAGATACAATAAAGTAAAATATATGGTAGTCTACAATGAGCTAGATTACAAAATTTTACAAACCTTATTTTTTATAATTTATAGAATAACCCTTATAACTACATTACTTTTATTTTATCAATGGGAAGGTACATAAAATCTCTCTTATAAAAGCAATTTAGAAACAATAAAAATATATATTCAATATTTTAGTTTTTATTTCCTTAATCATCACTAGTTATCAAACAATTCTATTTTCCAAAGATGTTCCGCTTAATATTCCTAAAAACTTAACAGCATATGCCTTTTAATTGAGGGTTTAGACAAAAAAATCATTTAATAATGGGTAATTATACATTTTTGAAATTAAAACATAAATCAATTACTATTCTAAATGACATTTTAAGAAAAATTATTTTCAAAAATTCTGGGTAAAAAATCTAATTAGAAAAAGAAAAAAATTTCCAATAGCCTACTAATTAAAAAAAATAATATTTAAAAGTATAGTGTCTAAGAAGTTTATATAAAAAATATCTTTAAAATAATAAATAAATTTGATTTATGAAAATATTTTGTTAGAAGATTGATGAAAACAGAAGATTAATAATTGATAGTGAAAAAAATAGACACAACTACATAATTGATATTTTTTTAAAGAATCTTCAAAAAAAGTTTAAAAGGTTGTGGTAATGAAGACGAAATTAATCTGTCTATACGCTAATTTTATGAAACATTATTATAATCTAAAAATAAGCTATAGATAAATATTAGTTCAACATACAAATGTTGCAATCTGATTTAATTAACATCTCCCCAGAAAATGGTGGTGATTTTAAACAGGAGAGTTAATTTTTTAACTCATCTTCTCATTATAAAATATCTACTCTCGTACGTGTTTTACTATTATTGATATAAGAATCTGTTAATTGTTATTGCAACTGATGTCTTATAATAACACATTACCACATTTTTTACATTAATGGTATATACTAATCTATCTTATCTCTCCATCTTAATCTATTAATTAAAAATAATATTAATATTTTTAATATCATTTTAGTATCCATATTTTTATTGAGGAATGTTGATAAAAATATCAAAATATCTTAGTTTTATAAAACATATTATTTGTTAACATCCAGAAAAATAAATAAAACATTAATATAAAAAATTTTTTTATATAGATAGATGTTATATATATAACATGAAAATATCAAGAACCCATACAATAGTTATGAAAATGAAATTGGTCTATAAAATTATACACAATGTGTGTAAACAATTAAACATTTATCTAAGTATATATATTATAATAATATAATATAAGTAACATAACGGGGCCAAACAAATTTTATTTATCTATTTTAAGTAGTAAATAAGACTTTAAACACCAACACATGATAAGGAACAAATACACAAATTAGCATACATTTAGTAGTTGAGAAGTTTCAAATTAACAAAATACTATGTAATAATATATCATTATAACGTGTTAGTTAGATTTTGCCATTTAAAAAAAACAAATCTCTCTTAGAGAGTAGAAGAAAAATTATAAGTAGATAACAGTAGCTTTAAAGTGAATCACTTTTAATGGACGAAATATATGATTTTAAAAAAATGAAAGTAGAAGAAAGATATTGTATAAATGATATTTTTAATTGAATTGCCAACTCAAAAATTTACTACTATTACATAGTCTGTACAACAGTTACTATAATAACCATAAAATCTAATAATCTTTGAATTCCCATGTTTTCACTTTAGAAGTTAATAAATAATTGATATATTACAGCGGAGTCACGAATAAAAGCCAAAAGTTGTCAGAAAAAATAATAAAGATTTTAAATATAGTGTCATTTCTCTCAAAATACTCATCATTTTGTAGGAGTAGGAAGAGCTATAAAAAATATTATATTTATTAGCAACTTGATTTTTTGATAGAAATATGACATATATAAATTTAAATAAAAAAGAAGATATACAATGTGACAATAGTTATATAAATACCTCTTTAAAAATGAACCATTATAAATGCTATATTAATTCAAAATCTCTTCTTATACTATAACTATAAAATTTTACATATAAAGCAAAAAATTTAATTTAATAATAAACTACCATTGTTGGTTATCAACAATAGTTACCACTACAAATATACCGACTATTTGATTGTATAAAAAATAGATAATGACACAAAATCTAAAATATAATAAAGATGTTAATGAGAATCCCTACTAGTTAAAATTATAACTTTAATTTTGTCTATATTATAAATATTTTAATTTAATTTATTTTAATCCAAATGTGTTGAAACCTGTAACACACATTAGACAGAAAAGCATCTAAAAAAAAGTTGTTTGAAGAAATTAAAACTGTTTCTAACAATAATATAAATAAAATATACTAAGTTGATACAACGATGATGATAAAGAAGATAAATGAAATCACAAGTTTCATCTAGTATGATAAATTACTTGGTTAAAGAAATTAATTGATCATGGCCATGAGAAACAACACATTTGAATTAATGTAAATAACTTTCAAGCAGTAAAAAAGTTGTGTAATTAATTAGGAAAGGAAAATTAATATATTTACTTCAACAAACTTTTTTTTATTTCCTTCTTGTATTTCTTAGTATCATTAAATTTTTTAAATTCTCAAATAATTCAGTAAAAACATGAAATAAAAGTCATACTTTGTGTAAGAAAAAATTAACTTAATTTAATTAGTGTACAAATTATTTAAAACACAAGTAAAACTTAACACAAAAAGTTCACAACACATATGAACTTTCTAATAATGTCACTCTCGTTACCGGGAAGTTTTGAAGATTTTTTTTTAATTATCGCGCCAAATATAATCCTTGGGGAGATGTTATATGGAATTTTTATCTTATCACGAAAAGCTGACGACTGTGGGGTAAAGATCGATGGTCTGACAGAAACACATATAGGAGCAGTCTTTGATCTCATACATACCTGGTATATTTCTAATGCAATGATAATTTCTATTAAAACTTGTAAACTTTACAACGAATAAAAAAGTTATTCCATAAAAGCTGTTTATGTGCTCATCATATTATTGATAACCAATTTTCTTCCAATATTTAATATTTCCTTTATTTTTAGAATTCGATAATGTCTGAATTCACATTTAATATTGATCATGGATATTTAGAAGCTTTGGTAAGAGGTTTTAAATCCGGTATCCTTACATCAACTGATTATGCTAATTTGGTTCAATGTGAAACATTGGAAGGTATGCGATGTGTCATAAATATTTTTTTTTATAGATTTTCTGTTTTATTGTAGACCTTAAATTACATATTCAATCAACTGACTATGGAAATTTTCTTGCTAATGAACCAGGAAATATAACTGTTGGAATTATTGAAGAAAGATTGAAGGAAAAGCTCGTAGTTGAATTTAATCATATTCGTAACAATGCTCTTGAGCCATTAGCTACTTTCCTTGATTATATTACATATTCTTATATGATCGACAATATAATTCTTCTTATTACTGGAACGCTCCATCAACGTCCAATAAATGAATTAATATCAAAATGTCATCCATTAGGATCTTTCGAACAAATGGAGGCTATCCATATTGCCTCAACCCCAGCTGAATTGTACAATGCTGTCCTTGTTGACACACCTTTGGCTCCATACTTTGTTGATTGTATTAATGAACAAGATTTAGATGAAATGAACGTTGAAATTATTAGAAATACTTTATACAAAGCTTACATTGAAGATTTCTACAAGTTCTGTAGTAAACTCGGAGGAACAACTGCTGAAGTTATGTGTGGAATCCTTGCTTTCGAGGCTGATCGTCGTGCTATAACAATTACTATTAACTCTTTTGATACCGAATTATCAAAGGATGATAGAGAGAAACTTTATCCACGCGTTGGAAAACTCTACCCTGAAGGATTGGCTAGTTTAGCTAGAGCTGATGATTATGATCAAGTTAAGCAAATTTGTGAGTTTTATTCTGATTACAAAGGACTCTTCGAAGGAACTGGTGTTAATCAAGGAGATAAAACACTAGAGGATAAATTCTTTGAACATGAAGTAAAATTAAATGTTCAAGCTTATTTATACCAATTCCATCATGGAGTTTTTTATGCATATATTAAATTAAAAGAACAAGAGATGAGAAACATTGTTTGGATTGCTGAATGTATATCACAAAGACATCGTGCTAAAATTGAAAATTATATACCAATTCTTCAATAATTTAATTTTTTTTTTTTGAAAATAAGAAAAAGAAACAAGATATATTAGAGATATTTACCTTGTCGGCCAAGTATTAAGAACGACCCCTTATATCAAAAGAATGGTGTTTTTTAATATGTTTATTTAGAAACAATATATACTTTTATTATGTAATTTCACTTTTCTAACTAAACCAAAAAAAATTTTTCGCTTATATAAAAGTTTACTAACAGAATAAAGTTTTTTTTAATACAATTGTCTACGATTAATCAAATATGGTATGAGATAAGTTTTTTACTCACAACTGAAATACCTAGGTAGAATTGAAAATATTAAAGTTTCAATTAAGAAATGTTTCAAATATAAAAAAAACATATCAACAAGTGATTGTAACAAGTTTTATGAAACAACAGAAACAACGATAGCAAACATAAAATATTTACTTGAGTGGGATGAAACGTGAAGAGTGGGTAGCTCCAATACCTGGACGACCGTGCTTGACTGGTTTGTATGTGATAGAGAATTCTCCAAGATAGTGTCCAATCATTTCAGCACGGATTTCAACTTGATTAAAGGTTTTTCCTGAGTGGATTCCAACTACTCCTCCGACCATTTCTGGAAGGATGACCATGTCACGAAGGTGGGTTTTGATACATGCTGGCTTTTCAAGAGCTGGGCATTCTTTTTTTGCCTTGAGAATACGTTGGATGAAACGTTCGTGCTTTGGAGAAAGTCCACGAGCGAGTTTTCTTCTTTGGCGAGCTGGAAGGAGAGCAGCAAATTGTTCACTAAAAAACGATAGATACAAAATTATTGGATAAATAAAAATACCGATTCATGTCTAAGAGTTGATCTAAATCAACACCACGATATGAGAATTTACGGAATGTTCTCTTCTTCTTTTGTTCATCAGCCATGTTTTACAATTAACTTAAACCTATAAAATATAAAACGATAGATTTGTCAATAAATCTTTGCTTTTATCCATATAATATTATCAAAGAAAAAAATTTTTCTGGTTATTGCAAATAAAATCATAAGAAATCGTATAAAAAAATATTACTTAATAAATTTGATACTTTTTAGATTGAAAAAACAAGAAAAATTATAAAAAATACAACAAAATAGAAACAAAATTAGGGCTGATTAAAAAATTGTAAGTTCACGACATACAAATTAAATTCTTCATAGGAGACGTAACATTTTTATTTGATTCGCTGCTTTTCATAGACACTGTTCCACTTTTAAATTGAGTCGCGACGGGCGGCTAAATATTTTTTACCAAAATTTTCATACTTGTGAACATTAGAGAAGCAATTTTATAAATTTCGTGTAAATTTTTTCTCATTAGTAGTTTTTTTTGTGTTTGTTGTTTGGTATTTGATAAATGTAAAACTAAAATGTCATTCTTCTCTATTTTCTTTGGGTGATATATAATAGTTGAATTGTAAATATAATTTGGGAGCTGGTTCAGAATAAGGGCGACCATTGTCGAACTTAATCCAATTAAGGTGTTGTTGGCCGCGGTGAAATTCGGTTTCACATTTTACAGAATCCAATGGCCAAACTACAAAATATGTTTATCTATTGCTAATCATATTTAGAAATACCTTTTATTCCAAACTTTAGCCTTAGAATTGTCAAAACACGTAGATATTTATTATTGTTACTGTAGATTAAAGTATATTCATTTTCTTATATCTAAAATAAATATCGAAATTATTTAAAATCCATTTGTATAATAATTCTTTTTACCTAAATTTTTTCTAAACTTAAAAGTTGTAGTTTTTGATTATTCAATTTTAAAAGAACTATTAAAATATTAACAGAAATATTCAATTAATACAAGAATACTTAATATTATTGTATTAAACATGTATGAATTGGGTATTGTAAAATTTTTTACAATAAATCTTTTTTCTCATTTGAAGATTATTATTTTATTAATTACTAAACTTTTATTAAATTCTTTTCGATCCATAATTATTTTGATATTTAAACATGATTTTCCAAAGTTTTTTTTTCCATAATTTAAAATATTGAATCATTATGTGATTCATATTAAAATAAACTTAAACTAATTGTCCTACGATTAATGTTCTATATAGAAAACGTAAAGAAAACAAAACTTGACACTTAAAATAGAAAATTATTTATTCAGAAAAAAAATATTTTAGACACTAAAACTTTTCTATATATGCAAACAAATCATCCTCGTACTTTTGATAATTTAAGATTGACACTGATATAAAATTTTGATATTTTTCTTGTTTGTTGTGTTGGAATAATGTTCTTACATCGAGTTGTATTTTAACTTTATATTTTTATATTAAATAATGACTTCAGAAAGCCCTGTAACAAACTCAATTCCATACCAAGATGTTTCACGAAGATCTAGTAATTTGTCTACATTATCAAGTGGATCAAGGGCATTATCAAGAGTTGATCAAATTTTGAAAGAAGCTCCGTCAACATCCGTGAAAAGTGCTATTGTTTTGGAATTTGGCAATAAATTGACAAAGTAAATTTAACTAATTAAATTTCATATTCATTTTTAGAGTTGGGATGGCAGGAGAATTTAAACCACGCCGAATTATAAGATCAGAAGTCACGTTACCGAACGAAACTGAGCCAACAGTTGTCTTTAGTAATGACTACTCAGATGAAGAACAAAAAAAAGTTTTGACTGCTTTTATAAGAAAAATAGCATTCAATGTTTTGATCTTACCTTTTAAGGATCGAAATTTTGTTATCGTCCTCAAAATACTTGAAAACGATCGACTTCAACATATTACAACGGATATTCTTAAAAATAACAAAAGTTTTAATGCTCAAGAAGTTAAATTTATATCATCACAAGTTGCAGCTACAATAGGATCATATTGTACAGAAATTGGCTTAGTTGTTGATATTGGATATGAATTTGCTTCCATTTTTCCTGTCATACATAATAGTGTTCTTTTTCATGAAGGTGAAATTTCTTTATCATGCTCTAAGAAATTAGAAGAGAATGTTAGAGAATTACTTGTAAAATATGGTAGCGTTCGAATGCATGATACGAAAGAAGTAAAAAATGTTGATGAAGAGATTTTATCTGTTCTAGATAAAACCAAAACATATGAAGATATCTGTAATAAATATTTGTTTGTCACAACACTAGAAAGGTCAAGAAAACTTGATAAATATGAAGAATTGGAGCCAAAACCAAAAGGTTTTGAAATTATATTAAAAAATTTTACATTAGTTGTGCCAGGTTGTTTAAGAGAATTAGCAGCAGAAGTATTATTTACAACAACTGAAGATTCTCTGTCTATACCAGAAGCTATACTAGACGTAATAAATAATTGCCCTATTGATTTTAGAAAACAATTATTTGAAAGGTTAATTATTTGTGGAGGGGTATCAGAGTTACCAGGATTTTTAGGGAGAGTAAGAACTGAATTATTAGATGCTATTACTTCTTCTGAATACGCTAAATTATCAAAATTAAATATTCCAAAGTTTATTCAATATCAAAATTCAAGAACATCTTTTGGTTTAGTAATAAACTGGATAGGTGCATCACTTTATGCATCTTCAGCTTTTTAAAAATTATATCATATTTTTTAATGGTAAATATAGTTTTACTTATAAATAAATAATTATTGATTTTACTTATTTTTCCATTCAAGTGACAAAACTTTTTGAACGAAACAGTAAATATCAATAAGTTCATCAAGGCATTTAACAGTCGGCTTTCCTTGTCCGTGACCAGCTGCAACTTCAATCCTTATGAGGACTGGATTTGTTTGATATTCACGTGCTCCTTGAAGGGTATGGTAAAGTTCTGCAATGTACTTTAATGAATGTAACGGCACAACACGATCGTCATGATCTGCAGTCATTAGAAGTGTTGCTGGCCATTGAAGTTTATCTTTAGGAAGTTTTAGATTATGCAACGGTGAATACTTATAAATATATTCAAATTCTTCTTTGACGTCTGAAGAACCATATTCTGGGATCCAAGCGCCACCAATAGTAAATTTTTGATAACGTAGCATATCTAATACACCAACTCTATTTATAACAACACCAAAAAGATCAGGTCTTTGTTGTGAACAAACTCCTACAAGTAAACCACCATTTGAACCACCTTGAATGATAAGTCTATCAGGACAGGTGTAATTTTTATTTATCAGAAATTCACTTGCAGCAATGAAATCATCAAAACAATTTTGTTTGTTAAATTTCATTCCTTGTTCATGCCACGTTTCACCATATTCGCTTCCTCCACGGATATTAGCGATAGCTACAATACCACCAAAATTTTCCATAAATAGAATACGAGATACAGAAAAGTGTGGAGTGTTAGCTACATTAAATCCACCATAACCAATTAGCATTGTTGGATTCTGGCTATTCATTTCAATCCCCTTTTTGTGCATTATAAACATAGGTATTTTAGTTCCATCTTTACTACTGTAAAACAATTGATGTGATTCGAATTTTTTCATATCATATCCTTTTATTTCTACATCACGAATAATTTTTATATCCAAAGAATTATCACTACTATTTTTAAAATCACCATGATAGATTACAGTTGGAGAAAGGAGTGATTCAAAAGCAATAAAAAATTCAGTCTCTTTTGGACGACAACGGATACTTGAAATCGTACCAATTGGGAGTGAAATTTTATGTAAGAGAGTTCCAGAATTTAAATCATGAACATAAAGAGTTGATTTAACATCCTCAAGATAACCAACAAAAATTTTGTCTTTGGCTACTGGTGTAATCCAGTCAAGTTTTTTATTTTTATCTTCCCCAATTAATGTTATCCATTTTGAAGGCCCCTCGTCAGCTGTTGTGAATTCTACTTTAATAAGTTTGAACATTGGAGCATTGTGATTTGTATGAACCCAAGCGATATTATCCTGTATGTATACAACATCATATCTAGCATCATTTTTAGTAAACAATGGTTTAAGGTCTATTCTGCCAGTAATTTTAAAATTATTTTGACTAAGATCATAGTAATATAATTTATTGGTTGGATCACATCCACGTGAAGAATCGACAATGAGATAGTTATCTTCACGACCAATACTTCCTGACAACATTATATTAGAATCTGTTCTAAAATCAACTACTAAAATGTCATCGTTCTTATCTCCAAGTTTATGATAATAAAGGGAGTGATTTTGATGTTTTGCAGTATTTGTACCTTCAGCAATGCTTTTATGATCAGGATAAGTTGAGTAGAAAATTCCTTCATTGTTAGGCATCCATGCTAATGAGCTATGTTTGACACCAGTTATACAGTCATCTAACCATTTTTCCATCGGATTGAAGAAACTTAAGAGTTACCCAATCACTTCCTTTTTCTGATAATCCAATAGCAAGTATCGTTCCGTCTTTTGTCCATTTGTACTGGTTGACGGAAGTAGTTCCATCATCAGATAAACTATTTGGATCAAAAAATTTCTCAGGTTTCTCATCTAGTGTTTTTTGACGATACAAAATACTAAAATCAAGAAATTTATACCTTTCGATAAATAAAACATACCTTTGATTTTGAAGACCTGTATTATGAAAATGATAATAATAATCACCATGCTTTGCATAGCAACCAAATTTTTCAAAATTCCACAATTCAGTTAGTTTGTTAGTAATTTCTTTACGAACTAAACAACTATTTAAAAAGGGTTCTGTTATTTTATTGCATGCCTCAACAAAATCCTTAGTTTCTTGGGAATCTGGATCTTCAAGATAACGGTAAGGATCTTTTACTTTTGTCCCATGATAATCATCAACTACAGTCTCATCTCTTCTAATAATAGGATAGATTGATGACTTCATCTTGAAAGCGGAAACAGGCATGTTATTGACTAAAAAGATTAATTAAAAATTTTCTTATTTAAATTAGAAGTTATAATTATATTGTTGGAAAAACAAAAATAGTTAAACAGGTTGTTTGTTTGATATCACGTTACAACAGAATATTTAAAACAAAAAAAATTATGCTGTAATCGGATATATTGTAATTTTATGTCATTAACTAGACAACATCTTTCCAAATATCAAATTAAATTATTATAATAGATTTTTCTAGATTAAAAAGAAATGACTATTTAAAGTTTTATTGAAGGCTACAATAAGAACAATCAATGAACAAAATAAATATATATACGCAATAACATAATATGTACAATTTTAAAAAGAGAGTCAAACAAATGGGCCAAGTATTATTGCTTGCTCATATTGCGTATTCCTTTCTTTACGTATCGGAGAATTCTTTGATCTGTCACAATCTTTATACACCAAATAAGGGTATAATGGATTGAATTCTAAAAACCGACATTTACTTCCGAGATTGTCAATTCTATATATTTCAGTAAAATGTTTTGTTTCCAAAATAACAATGTAATCGTCATCACCACCAATAGCTAAAAATTTACCACAAGCAGAGAATGACAAGTGACGAACAGTATTTCTCATTCCATCATATTGTGTTAGTACTGTTTCTTGATCAATCATATATACTTGTACTTGAGCAAAATTATTTCCTAATGCCATTAATGTTTGATCTCTGTTAAGTGCAATAACTCTATATCCTCTTTTCTGTGTACCTATTTCAAAGCTTTGATATTGCTCTAAAGTATCTCCGTCATATATTATAACAGTTCCACGGTGAGATGGGCCAATGATGTCATTGTTCTCTCCATATAACGCAATATCATTAATTTCATTTTGAGAAATCTTTGTTGTGACTTTGAAATCATCACTAATTTGTTGTAATTTCCAAAGTCTCTCATAGTTTGTTATGCAATATAATGTTGAGTCTGTAACACTCTTTCCTTTAAAACATATGGAGTTTAAAGTTTGTGAAGCGAGTTCATTATTACACCAATCACCAATTTTAACACCATTATAGGGATTCCAAAACCTTAAAACATGATCATTTGAAGATGTAACACAAAGGTGTGGATGAAAATTATGGAAAACAATATGATTGATTTCATTTTCTGAATCTTTTAAATCAATAGGGTTATCCTCAATGAATTTTTCCTTGGCTTCACTAATCGTAACAATTTGAATAGTCATATCGCTCTATAAAATGATCATTGTTTTATTTTCTGAAATAAACTTACAAAGTTTTCAAAACCTTTTTCAAATTTAACAAATAAAATCTCCCCTGAATTTGTTCCAATAGCCAAAATTTCTCCTGTACTATTCCATGATGCACATCTAACATTGGAAACTAAACTCGCTTTTACAGAATGTTTTTTTAGACTAGTTTTCCATTTATTTGAAAGAGTTTTTGTTTCATAGTCATAGTCAAATGTTTCGCTACTAATATAAATGGGAGCTACCATCCTATATTATTTTTAAAATTTTCAATTAAAGTCAAAAGAGAGCAGTAATTTAAAAATACAATTCAATTTGTCAAAAATTGTATATAGTCTACCGTTTAAAATAAAAGTTTGAAAAAACAACAATGTTCGTTGATTTACTAACATTAGATGTGCTTTATTTTCCATACAGGATTGATTATTTTTTAAATTTTGGAATAATGGTTTTTTATTTTAATGAATTATTTATAATTGAGTTGGATGTTTCTTAATTTTATACTATTCTAGAAAAGATTGTAGATATTAACCATTAAATTAGAATAAAAGGAAAGAGAGTTTGATAAAAAATTGAAATTTGAAAATTGATATTGAACAGAAAAAACTAGTTTGATCTCTTGTTGCCGGTGATTGCCTTAGTTTGCTAAACTTATCTAATAAAAATTATTTATTTAAAAGTGCATATTTTTAAATTTTTCGAAAAAAATTTAAACTTCTGTTATTTTATTTAGCTATATTGATTAATTACTTACTTTTTTCTACATAAATTGTAAATCATTTATAAAATAACAAAACACGTCAAAAAATAATATACTGTATGCATTTTTATATTTTTTAATCAGATAAATCTATACTGTAAATTTGAACGAAAATTGTTCTATAATTTTTCTAAAAATGAATTATTATAAAAAAATTTTATTTTCCTACGATTTACCTTTTATCGTAAATACTATCTATAAATTTTATTTACGTCAAACTACTTTAATGGGATTTGTTTTTTCAAAAGTACATTTTTTTTCGATTAGATTTTTTGTTAAAAATTTGATGTATATAAATATTTTTATAATTTAATAACCAAATTTTCACCCAAAAATTTGAGCAAAAATTCATATTTTTTATAGAATTATTTAAAAATTTAAAATTAAGATAATTAAAAAAGCATAAAAGAGTATTTAAAAAGAAATTTTTTTAAGATATTTGTATCATTTTAGTAACAATCAAATATCTATGGCTGTTCCGAACAATAATGGAGAACAAGTTAAAGATGCCTGTGCACCTGTAACTCAACTTGTTATATCTATTCCAATGGAAGAAGGCGATCCACTTGGAGCTACACCAAATGAAAGATTAGTAGTTGTTAAAATTCAATCTGGTACATTAGCTGAAGGAAATCTACAAATTGGAGATCAAATTATTGCTTTGAATGGAACAAAGTTAAAAGATCATAACCATTTTTATCAATTGTTACGCTTTGCCCCACCAATGGCTAATATCACTGTTATCAGAGATGATAAGAAAGCTCAAGATATGTTGTCTAAAATAACCATACCACATGAAAGAGAACGTAACATTATGAGAAGAGATGGGTATATCTATCAATTAGCTGTTTTGACTATAGAAAAAGGAAGAAAACTCGGTCTAGGAATTCGTCATTTTCAAAATCGTGTATTAGTTTCAAAAACTGAACCAAACTCTATTGCCTCTGATCATCTTAAAATTGGAGATCATATTTGTGATGTTGATGGAATGCCTGTCACTGATAAGGATGTCTGCAGAAAACTTCTCATTACTCAATTACAAGAAAATAAAAAAGTTTCATTAGTTGTTGAAAGACCAGATTGTACTGAGGCAAAAGAATGGGCAAGAAAAGCTTTAGAAACTCCAGTCCTTGAACCACCTTCTGTTAGAATGAATGATGATGTTAAAGATATTGCTTCAAGGGAACGTGCAAGAATAAAAAGTTACACCCCTCCAGAAAAAAAGCTATTAACACGTGTACCAAGTACAAATGCAAGAAATGTATGTTTTGATGAAAGTGTTATTGAACATAAAATTGTTTCTGACAATGAAGGAAGACAACTTCGACGTGTCCGGAAATAATTTTTTCTTCCTCCCAGACAACATGAGGCTTATAGTATAATATTTATTTTTAAAAATAAAAACAAAAATTTTTTGATCCAAACTTAATTAGTGATAGAAAAAATTAATAAAATGCATAAAATAGTAAGATATGCTTTTTTTGGTAACGATAAAAATATATTTTATTGTTTTTTATTTTTCTATGATTTTTATTAATATGTAACATTTAAATGTGTAAATATTTAATATATTAAAAAGAAATATAAATGAGATCAATAAAAAATTTTAATTTCATTAATAAATAACTTTTTTCTAGTAAACCATTTTTTAGTCTAAGGTTAATACAAATTTTTATTAGATAATAAACTTTAAAGATTATTAAGTATAAAAACGAAATTCTTATAAATGTTTTAGAGAAATAATTTTATATCAAGTCAATGTGTTTAGAGTGAGAATAAAATTGGTAAAGCATAAAAAAATGCTACCGTAATTTTAAGACATTTCAGTGATTATCTTAAAAGTGTAATTTATATTATTCTTAAAAAGTTGTATATTATCTCAAAAGTGACTTTTGTATTTAAATTTATAAATAGAAAGAAAGTTACTAAACTATACATAAGGTTTCTTTAATATATTATTAATTATTAAAAATATAAAACATGTTTTTAGAAGCTATGATAAAATACTTGTAAAGTTTAAAATTATTCAAAGTACCCATATAGTAAAAAAATTTATAGAGGTTAAATGGAACATATTTATAGTCAATATATTTCTTTTATAATAAATTATGTTAGCTGTAAAAACAAAGTACTGATAAAATTGTTACAATAAAAAGTCAATTACAATAAGTATCCCATTAAGTTGGTGTTTAATACAATTATCTTATACAAGTATCTTCTTCAAAATTATATGTTTTGCTTATTGAGCACTCGTAGATAATGTAAATAAAAATTACACGAAAAATTTGTTATTGAACAAATTATTTGTTAAATTAATTAACGCTCTCTTTAACACTGTATTACATATTCCCATAAATCGTGGGACTTCTTTTGATTACCTTCTAGATAACATTTTTTTAAAAAGCACTTCTCTATAAGATATAATTTTCTACAAATAATTATTATAATAACTAATATTTCATCATTCACGATTTTATCGTTTTCTTTGAAATAAAGAAAGGTAATTTATTAGTGTTAAAATATTACAATAATTCATTTTACTAAAATGATTTATCAAAATTTATTAATTATTTTGACATTTTATTTTTTTGGTGTTAATGTAAGTTAATATCCACAATATATTTCTTTATTATTTGTTTTTTATGTAGGCGAGTACGAACGATGACTGCAGATTTGCTTGTATTCAACGATGTCAAAGTAAATGCTTTATAAGAGCAACGATACCAACAATTTGTCTTAATACTTGTCCAACTGCATGTGCTTCAGCATGTACAAGTTATTTATACGTTAATAGTGGACATATTGGTTACCTAAGACCATCAATAATTTCACAAACTACAACATCACCTCCCTTATTACCGATGCTGGATAGTAGTATATTTAAATCATTTGTTCAAAAATATCATGAAGTAAAAAATTATTTGAGTCATGCAACATCTCATGTTGTTTCAGAAGTAATAAATCAAAATATTACAGCTAATGTTTGTCACAGTGAATGCCTAACAACCTGTGAAAAACAATGTGATCCAGATAATGAAGATAACAGTAATGTATGTGAAAAATTATGCAAACCATTTTGTAAAGTAAGATGTGGGATACTATCACGAGAATTTGATTTATTTTCAAACTCTGCTTGTTCTTCAGCTTGTGCACCACATTGTAACACAGTATGCATTATCAAACAAGGTTTAAAACAATTATTTGATGCATCAGATGTGCCAACTATAAAAGAGTACGTTAATGAGGTATCAGACCGTTTAGATCCGAACGTTAACTATGTTAAAGGAGAAATGACAATGACTAAACCAAAAGAAATTGTAGAAAATATTAAAATATGTGTTAATCAGTGTGTCAATAGATGCGCTAGAGGAATAAGTGATCAAAGTAAGCCTTTTGAAAAGCAAATTTCGGCATGCCATTCTCCATGTGAAAATGTTTGTCATAATAAAAAAAATATTGAAGGGAAAAAAACGTGTGATATTCTAAAATGTAATCAAAATTGTATGTACCAATGTTACGGCTTGAAGAATAAAAATATAAATTGTAGAAATATTTGTGAGAGAACATGTGAATCGTTATGTGTGGCTCCAGATGTTCAAAGTGTTTCATCTCATAGGCAAATGATGTTAAAAGTTGATACTTTATATAAATTAGACATAATGAAAAATGATTGTTTTGCAAGCTGTTCTAATTATTCACCAAGAATAGCAACGCCTAATGAAGCTATTTCATGGACGGATATTTGTCAAAAATCTTGTACATCACTTGACTACGAAAGAAAAAGAATTATGAATACTTGTTCTATGGGATGTCAAGGACAATGTAAAGAAAGCTGTTTATATTCTGATAAAGGATATGCTCAATGTGATCCTATTTGTAAAGTATCATGTGACGGCGAATGTGGCAATAAAGCTTCAAAATATAAAGAATGTGAACCAAATTGTTTGACAACCTGTAATAAAAATTGTAAAAATAGAATGTCTGATTTTAAGTGTAGCATTAGTTGCTATGCTTTGTGTAGAAATGAAGCTTGTTCAAGGAGATAGTATAAAAATGTTTTCTACTTCTAAATATTAAAATTTTTTATTGCAGTAATAATAATATTTTTTTCAATAAAATATTTGTTTATGAGTTAAAATATATTTATTAACAATATAATAGAAAAATCTAATTTGTTTCCCATAAATTTTATATTCCTGTCCAAACTTTACATCTGTCTTCTGGTAACGGATATAAATTGCTTCCTTTAGGGCAATTCCAATCTTTTCCAAATTCTGGGATATCTTGAAATACTTGATTTACTCTACAACTACCTGGAGCATGTGGATTTGTTAGGAGTTGATTTACTAAATTGCTAGTTTCTTGTTTCATACACCATGAATAACCATAAGTTAACCAAAATATTTGATTTGGTGTATAATTTTCAAGACCAGGTAATCGTTCCTCCTCTACACCATTATTATAATCTTTTACCCATTGTCTGTAGGCTTTATATGCAGCTTGTTGACCACCTAAATCAGCAATATTTTCTCCTTGTGTAGTTTGACCATTAGCACAGCGTACATTTCCTTCTTTTAATGGGCAACATTTTTCATTATACTGTGAAACAACACATTGTGCCATATCAATAAATCCAAGAGTAGAATTATAATCCATCCATCCACAATAATTCCAGTTACAATTAGATAAACTACCATATGGTCCAAATTGAACTCCCTCATCATCATATCCATGAGTTAATTCATGCCCAGCAGTTCCACCTTGCCCTAAAATTTAATATATAGTACATTTTCTTATGTAATTAAAACAAACCAGCATAATTAAATGCTTGTGGCCAATCAAATTTATAATAAGGAGGATTAAATGCAGCCATTGGAAAAGTAATTGAATTTAACCACGGACTGTACCAAGCGTTAACAGTCGCTGGAGAAGCTTGGAAATTAGTTCTGTCTGTTTGAATATTTAATAAATTAAAATTTTCAACAACCTGGAAAATTTTATTCATTTCCAAATAAATATCAAAATAATTGTCAACATCCATTTGTAAAATATTTTCGTAATATTTATGATAATTATCTACTCTAGTTGAATCATTGTACCATTCTGGCCATCCGACATTTTTAATTAAATTATCTTTCTTCAATTTAGCATTATCTAATGAATTCTTTGACATCCAAGTTAATGTATCCATCATATTCATAAAATTTTCAACAACAAGTTTTGTTTGAGTTCTAACGTCTGCAGTTATATTTTCTCTATCATCGATATACCATACATATAAGTATCCTGTAGAATATGGAATATATGTCATTAGTGTATTGACACAACTTTGAACATTACTATCATCTTGATCAAGAATTGGTATATAACGATTTTTTTTCTTACTAATACTATATTTTTCTTTTATTCTATTAGAAACTCTTTGAAAGTCTGGTGAAATAAAATCACTCGTATCTTGGATTACTCTTAAAACAACAAAATTAATAACATCGACCATATTAACGATTTTTTCATCAAATATTGTATTAACTTGTCCAAAGTATGATGGCATTGACACAATGTAACGATCTTCCTTTAACGGTGTTTTTTTAGTAACTTGAACAGTTGGTGCAAAAAGAGTTTCAAAATAGGATGTCCAATTAATATTTGGATAGGCAGCAGATAAATCATTCATATTATATTCATAATATTGTTGAATGTAATTTCTTAGTTCTGAATCAGGAAGAGAAGCTAAAGCTAACATCACTTCAAAATTAGCAGCTCCTATTACGGAATTTCTAATATCTGTTTCAGAAGCTCCAGAATTTGTTGCTTCATTAAACAAAGTTGCTAAATCAATTAAATCATCTACATAATCATTCATCTGTGAGATAAATTGTTTCCCAACATAAAAATCTCTTGGCAGCATTAATGGAAGTTGATTTAAATACAGAGCATTTGAATCATTTTTTCTATAGTCAACTGTAACAAGTGATTGGAAGATAGTTGGAATTCCAAGAGTTCCCTCAAAGTATCCAATACTCTTCCAAATATCAGAAGCAGCTGGTTGTACGTAACTTTTATTTAAAAATGGTACGCCACCCAATCCACTTGATACTATCATTTTTAATATTCGGTCACTTTTATCTGTTTGTGTTGCATTTGAATTTTTCATACATGCTTCATATGCATGAGCTGTAATATTTTCAGATTTAAGAGGAGACTTTTTATTTTTTAAATTAGCAATGTTAGCAGCAATTAAATTGTTAACTTTTCTTTGTGCTTCATCATATGTCCCAATTCTAGTTCTGCCATCTGGAATTTTTATATTATTTAAATATTTCCCGCAACTATAAAGATAAAAGTCTTCACATGGATTGTAGGAGGTATTTAAACCTTGGAGTAGAAATTTGCCTGCCTCAGCAAATCCTGGTTTTTTAGAAATGGGACCATCGTATGGTTTGACAGTTGTTGTAGTTGGTGAAGGAGTATTGTTTTGGTTATTTGAATTATTATTGTTTTGATTATTTAAAATAATTATGGATACTATTAAAGTAGCCAAAGAAACGGCAAATAATATTAAAAAGCCAACTGTGATATAAAAAAATACAAATGATTTAAAGTTAGAACTTACGTATTTTAAAATAGTTTGTACTGGCCATAATTCAAGAATAAAAATTAGGGAGAAGTTTAGAGTTTATATAACATGAGTCTTATCAGTTATAACTGTATCAAAAAATATTTTTAAAGTGATTAGTAAATGTGTAACAATTTTCATCATTTGTGAAGCATATACTTTACAACTATTTTATTATAAAGTATAAAATACTTGTAAAATAGGTAATTTATTATTATCATTCATAAATTTTATTTCATTACAAAATAATCTAACAATAAGTATCTTTACATACTATCTAGAGAAGAATTCTTATCACTAAAATTTAGTACATTGACTTTTGAAATTTGTTACATTAATGAAAGTTTATAATTAAAAAATCAACATATATTTCTCATAAAGGTAGATAAAAAATATTTGTCAAAATTTCAATTATCTATGATGTTATCTAAAAAATAAAAGATTTAAATTTATTAAAATGTGAATATAATAGTATTTTTTATATTATTATTGACAATTTAGAAAAAAGTGTTAAATTCACAGTTAAGTATTTTATTTTCGTCTTTCGAAATCATAATTTTTTTAATAAGACAAATAAAAGCTTACGTATGTTTTATAACTATTTTAAGTTAGTTTTTTTAAATTCATAAACGTTAGTATAATATTTAACAAATTTTTTAAACATTGATTTTTTTGATTTATTTTCTTTACTTTAAAATTTATAATAAAATATACGGTATTTTTAGTTTTAAAGCAGATTTTACTGATTTTAAATTATTTGCATAATCATACAAAAAATATTAAATTGTTTGTTTGGAAATTTATCTTAGCTTTCTCAATTATACTTCAAAAATAAGTTTTTTTATTGTAAATGTCATTTTACAAAAAAAATAAATTATAAAAATAATTAGTTTTACAGTAAAATGTAATAGGAAAATTTTGTCAAATTGTAAATACAATGAAATATTTCGTATAGAAATATTATATCTAAGTGTTTTTTGATTTTATTATAACGATAAAAGTTTTGAAAAAATTTTTTGAGTTTTTTTTTTCAATATTAAGGTTATTTAGTTGAGCATTTTCTTATCATTGTAGTTAGTTTACATTTTTTCTTATCAAAAATATTTTATTTATTATGGTTGACGTTATAACTTTTTGGTAAAAAATTACAGTTGAATTTCTGATATCTTACAATGCATAAACCTTCATTTGCTTTTACTAATTTAAAAACATTTACATATACTAATTCTACCAAACTTTATTTGCAAAAAAGTTCACTTTAAATTAAATTTATTAAATAATCAAGTAAATCATACATTTTTCCTGGGAAAAATATTATGAATTTTTGGTGTTGTAGCTTTATATGTTAAAGTAAATTAAAGTGAGAAAATTACTTTTTTAAAATCAAATGAAGGTTGATTTTTTATAAAATCTTATTATATTTTAAAACCACCGGATTTCAATCACATTTGTATGAATATTGTTAACTGTAATTTTTTCATTAAAACCCTAAAATTATTTCAATTAATTCTGGATGTTCTACAAAGGTCTCGGTGACGAACATTTTTATTTCTACTTGATATTATAACTTAATAAAATTAATATTGATTTTTTTTAAAAAAAAATTAAGATTTCTTGTGTTAAAATAAAAAACACAAACAAAATTTTAGTTCATTAATTGAGATCATTAAGAAACAGTCTGTAAAGTAGCAATTAAAATAAATTCTGTGAAAAGAATGACCTAGAATAATTTATTTTTGCTGATATTTGTAGTCTTTTTGTAAAATTATAGCTATATTATTCTGACTTGAATCATTTATTTGTAAATATTCGTATGAATATAAAATTAAAAAACGATATAAATATTTAATAAGTTATTCGATTTTAACATTACTTAAAAAGTGTTTTTAGAATCTTTAATATTTTAAAACTTCTGATAATTAAAATATATTTGTGATTGCAAAAATCAAAAAAAGGAAATAATATTATTTGGAGATTTTGATAAAGTTATATAATTAAAAGATTATTGAAAATGTTCTATAATTATTCGTCAATTACATAATCAATTGATGTATTATATTTTGCTTTTTTGCAATTGCACTTTTTTTAAAACTTCTACATTTTTTCAGCTAAAAATTCTTTTTACTCATAAAAAATATAACATAGTTTAACTTTAATGATCTAAAAAACTGGCAATCTTCCGCTTCAAAAATAGCATATTACTATACTTTGATGACATATTTAACTTATAAGAATATACTAGTAAATTTTCTTAAGAAATATTATAAATATGATATTATTTAAAACAACATAAACTAAAATAAATTAACAGAGTAAAATAATTAAAAATTTTATTAAATAATAAACTTTCGTTCTCGATATTGAGCCATATATAATTTTAAATTTATAAATAACAATTAATATTTATAAACAAATTAAACTTTAAGAAAAAAAAATAAGTTATTTTTTGAATTTCAAAATATTACTTAAAAAAAACAATCCATTTGATTTATTTATGTTAATAATATGTTTAACTTTTACGATTTAATACTGTTCATTGAAGAATTTTGTAATGATGTTTTTAACGGAGTTGAACTGATATCCTCAATTTTTTCTAATTCATCCATATTTTTTTTAACTTTTGGCAGAAGAATATAAATAAATAAGATTATTAAAAATATACCATTTGCAAATCCAATTAAAGCAACTGTCCAATTGAATCCAAACCATTCAGCCGAGAAACCACCGATTGTTGGTCCTAAAAATCCACCTAATGCAAAGGCAGATTGAAAAATTCCTGAAACACAACCATATGTTTGAAAGTTATCTTCATACCCCTTTTCCTTAACAGCATCAAGAGACGTTTGGAATGTTGGTATAAATAGTGCACCAGCAGCAAATCCTAAAACTGTTAATGCTATACCAATGACATATAAATCCTTATTAATTGGTATAAATGGTGCTGGACCAACAGCAAACATTGAACACATTGTAGCAACTGCACCAATAACTAGAAGTACATTTGCACAACTATACCTATCAACTAGTATACCCCAGAATGGAGCTGAAATAGTATAACCACCAGCACAAAATAAAAACATGATGCCAACCATTGTTGGTGAGAGATCAAATGATTCTAAATGTCCAGCTAATGTTGGATCAAGGAAAGATATTGAAATGGCACATAAAGTTACTGCTACAGACATTATCCATATTAATGGCAATTTTAACATTCCAATCATTCCTCTATTATCATTACACTCTTCATCTTCAAATTTCTCAATTGTAAAAAGTGAACATATAGCAGTAAGTAAAAGAGATCCACCAAGTATAATAAATGGAAGTTGAAAACCTCCATATTCATATAATAAACCACCTATCATTGGTCCGGCAGTATATCCAATACCAGCAAATGTTTCCATTAGCCCTACAATTGTTGCAATATTACTGGGAAAACATTTTGCAGCAATAGCAAAAGAAGATGTAACAAAAGCAGCATCACCAATAGCTTCAATAACACGTAACATTACAGAAATCCAAAAAAATAAAGATCCTGCAGGTATGTAATTTATAAAACCGAAAGCTAAAGCTGTAAAGGCAGTTGTTAATAATCCCCCACTAAACATTCTTTTTGACCCTATGAGTACCATCTTAAAAAAGTTTTTTAAGTATACAATTTTACTATATTATATTAAACATACATATTTCCCCATAATTGGGGTTGTTATAAACATCATAAATTCAAAAATACCAAAAACAATTCCAGTTTCAAATTTATCCATACCCTTTTCTTGTGCCTCTAATGGATAAAATGGTGCTATACAACTAAAAGCAATAGTACTACATAAATTTGACATTCCTAACATAATAATTACAATCCATTCTCTTTTTGATAAATCATTTAATTTAATAGTTCTTTGAGATTTACTAGATTCAGTATCACCATCACTTTTATCTTCCTTAATTTTTTCTATATTTTTTATACTACCTCTAACATCTTTGTAACTATCATAATCTTTGAAAATTTTTCCTCTTCTTAACGAACCATAAGTTGAAGCGGAAACAATTGATGAAGTACTAAGTTTCCTTTTACTGGTGTCAGGTAGTGACACTACAGAGGTCTTTGTATTTTCAATGATTGGTGAAGTTGAAGAACTAAAAATAAAATATAAAAATAATTATGAGAAAAAATAAAAATTTTTTTAATGGTAAATTTTGAATGTATATAAATTGAATGTTATTAGTATTACTAAAAGATATTTTATATATTTCAATAATTTATATTTTCATCATGGACCAAAAAATGTTATTTATCATTATTAATGAATGAAATGTGGAAAGCAAACCTTTGGGTATTCAGGGAAATATCCAAATCTATAGTACTACCATTATCTTCTAAATTCTTACAAGTTGTAGCAATGTCTTGATTAGATTTCTTATTTAAATCATCACAATTTATTTCTTCGGTTGCACCCATTTTGTAATAAAAAAAATAGTTTGTCTTTAAAAGATTGTGTAGAAATATATCTCAAAGTAGAAATTATTCTAATATCTTACTAAATAAAAATATATTTAAATAAGTAATACTATAAATATTTAAAAGTATAATTGCTTTCATAAATCAAAGAAAGGCCAAAAGTGGTGTAAAATAAATTTTAAATGAACCAAATTTTAGAAAAGAACATTGAAATCTCAGATTTTTATAGGAATCAAGAAGGCGGAATAAAAATGTATGAGGAAAAATAATAAATAAAATATCCTATAAAAACTTTTGAAAAATTTTTTTGATATTTATTAGTTATTTAAAAAATGGAGAATGATATATTTGTTGTAAGAATTTTTTTATTAATAAACATATTATTTTTTAAAAAATTTATTTAAAGAATAATATATATTACAATAATAAAAGTTGACAAATAAATAGAAAAAAATATTTCATTATTGTTAAATATAAATCAAATTCACTTGGATTAATATTAAATTAAATTATGTTATTTTTATGATACTTATCATATTAAATGTTTTCATCGAAAACTAATTGAATTACAAAAAAGTATTTATTTCCCTTATTATCATTATTTCATATTAATATATACATACATGTGTATAGTTAGAAAAAACAATAAATAGTAGTATTTAAACAAAAGTTATACAAAATGCTTATTAGTTTCAAATTATTTATGTCGTTTTATTTATGGTTTTATAAATATATAATATAAAATAACAAACTATTTGGTAAATAAAAATTATAATCAAATGATCATGAATGACTATTTCTCTATCATCCATAAAAATGTACTTGGATAAACATTTATAGGTATGCTTTTAAAATATTAATCTTAGAAAGTTAATTACTACAAAATTTTTTTCCAACTATATAAAAATAAGTCATGATATATAAATAAATCTTCTATATATCAGGTTTAGAAAATTTTAAATTATTTTTAAATTTTAAATGAAAATAATAAATGTTAAAAAAATTTTAAACTATAATCTAGATATCTTTTTTTAGAATATACATAAAATGTAAAATCATGTATTTTCTCTTCTAAATTTATTATGAAAGAGAATATGTTTTTATGATTTTTTCGATGACAAGAAAGAGTTTAATTAAAAAAAGAGATAGGATTAAAGTTGAAAGAGGAACTATAAAATAAATAATACAAATTACGTAAAAAAATTATCTATTAAAATATGTATATATATAAATATATATATCTTTATTTATTTATTTATAAATATGCGATATTCTAAGGAACATTTACTAAAGATATATTCAATTAAATGGCATTAAGAGAGAATTGATTTATAAAAAGTATAAAGTTTGTATTAATAAGAGTAAAATGAAATAAAATGCAAAAAGTAAGATATATCCTGCTAATTGTTTATCTTTGTCTATTTAATTTACAATAACATTAAAATTAATAATTTAACTTTTCCTAAGTAATCATTCCATCTAAATTAACACTAGTTTGTTTAAATAAAAATACAATTAAATGGTAGTTTTACCCATTCCAAATATTATATATATCCCTTTAATTGCTTTTAAAAATTGTAACGATCAAGTATATTAGATAAGGAAATCGCACAGACATAATAATATATAAAGAATATTATCTTCAAATCAAGTGATCTATTATCACTATAAAGATAGATTTAAAATTTAGAAAAACTGGTAAACTTTTTTTCGTTAAACTTTTCTGGCTAATACAAAAAAGCGACAAATAAAATTTCATTGTAATTATAAAAAAAATGTATATACAAATATTTTATTTTTGTAAATAATAATTTTACATAAATATTTTAAAAACTTTTAACAAATATTTTACAAATATAATCTAGAAGTATAAAGTAAAATTTTACTTTTACATCTATCTAATGTCAATGCCATTTTTATTTATAAAAAAAACATACATATATATTGTTCACAAAGTGCACATATATATTATTTTAAAATAGAATGATACAATTGTTAAGAAATTTATATATTATTACAAGAATGTATAACTAATTAATAATAAAATTAAACTTCTTGTCATCTAATTATTATGAATATATGTATTTGTTTTATTAAAACTGAAATTCATCGTTTTAAATATATACATATAGGTTCATAAAAAAATAGTCTTTATAAACTATATTATATATATAGATTATTTTCAAATAATATTACTCTTAATATTTTGAATCAAGTTTTATATTTTCTAAATTCCTTTTTATAGTACATAATTTTTTAAAAGATTAAATGTCTGATAAAATATCTTTTCAATAGAAATTAATTACATAATAATACTTTGAATTATTTTTAATCTTTATTTTTTTGTATTTTTAAAAATATGTGAACTTACGATGATCCAAGAACATCTGCAAATGTATATCTTCTTCCAATGGGGACCTTTATATTTGTCATTTTTGAAGTATTTGAAAGGATAGATGATGTGTTGGATCGGTGTGATATATCCTTTGGTGATGAGTATTGGTATGAATTTCCTTCATCTATTTCATAATATACACTTGAAGATTCTGAATCTGTATTTATATATTTATTTGATAATAATAAACCATTACCATCATCTAAGCTTTCATATGGTGTATCATAAATACTCATAATTTATTAATAAAATATTAGAGAAATTGATTAGAGAAAGTAGACTGTTTGAATATATTTATATAAGTCAAACTGTACAGCTTAAATTTTAGAATGATCACAATTTGGAATCATGTTGTAGTGTCAATTTGATAAGATACAAAGCTACGATCTTTGTATGATTATGTATCATATTTATAAAAATAATAAAATTTTCAATAACATTATTATAAGCTCACGTGCTTTTAGTAAACAATTTTTTAGCTTAGCAAATAAAAAAACATATCAACACTAGTCAAAGATATTATTTCCTTATACAATTTGATAAAGAAATATTCTTTTTCACTCTTTCTTTTTAAGTATTTTCTTTTAACGATTAATAAATGTAAACAAAAAATTATAATTTATTTATTTTTAAAAATGATATATCGTATGTGTAGATTTTGTTGGGTTTCCTACAGATCCTGTTATTGTACTACTTTCTTCATAATCATTTAAATAATCAAATTGACTTAATGCATCTTTAACTTCATCAGAATATGGATTTTTTTTCATTGATTCTGTTTTTAAAATTCCACCTTTCACCTGTGAATCACCGAATTTAAAACTTTCTTTCTTTGTTAAAAATCCTGCTTTTTTTCTTTCCAAAGTATTTTGTTTTTGTATTGGAATATAAACAACATTTCCTTGATTTTTATTGTTGACATTATTATAATTTGGTGAAGATGGTCCACTCCTACCAATAACTGATAATGGTCTAGGAGATAATGGACTAGGTGATGAAACTCTATCAACGACAGGAGCATTTGGAAATAAATAACTAAAACCTCCATGTGGCATTTGACTTGCTGGAACAATATTAATTGATGATTGTCTAGTTTTTGGTGACATTCCTTCTCTGCCAGAATGACGATGAAAATGGTCATTTTTTGAAGTATTAATAAATGATAAATCATTTATACTTTTACTCATAACTTTACCATTACCTAATCTAATTGGTGTTGTATATGATGGATGTTCATATTGATTAAGATTTTTTGTAGATGAATGTGATGTGATTTTTATTGGTATTGATGGAATATTTTTATAATTTCTTAGGCCACCTAAATTTTGATTATGTAAATCAAAATTGTTAACATCATTATCTGAATCTTCTTCACTTAAGGGTTCTATATTCATAGCACTTTCACTTTTAACTCTTCTCATTTTACCAGGATCCATAATAAATGGTGATTGATGATGACGATGATTTTGTGGTACTTGAAATTTTTCTTGTATTGTTGTAGGGATTTGAATAGGATAAAGAGGTGCTTCATCATAGTCATGATGTTTCTTTTTTAAGCTATTATTATTTTGACTATAGTTAATAGTATGTTCATTACTAGATGGTGGTGTCACATCATTATATTTCTTATATTTATGTCTTTCCACATTTTTTGCGAGGCTTGTTAAATTCTAAAATTTTAAAGAAAAGTGAGATATTATATTACTTAACACTTATATAATATTTATATTATATGTAATAAACAACTAACCTTTCTACTTTTACCTGTATTACTGTTAAAAGCCATATTATAAGAGTAATCATTATCATATAAACTACTATCAATAGATTTTGTACTTTGTGGAGGATCTTTATCAATAGGAGTTAGAAGATTTAACCAAATACCTAATTCATCATTTAATAAATCCAATCCAATTAAAGGACCATTTACAGTAGTTATGAGTTTTCTTATATATTCAGGTGAATAATTAGCAATCAATGCTTCTGATTGACATAATAATTTGTAGTTTGTAGATGGAGCCATCAATAAAAGTTTATTCATGAATTTAGCGATTAATATTTGAATATGTAATTTATTTGTATGAAGGCCATGTTTTAATTGCTTTGTAAAAAGTATTAGACGTTGATACTCACCAACTCTTGCAGCAACAATTGTTAGACTTTTGAATAATTGCTCAAAACCATTTTCATGATCTAATAATTGTAGAATAATTTCCAATGAATAACATTTAGAATCTAGTTGTGGCGAGTTAATTGAATGAAGGATAATTTCTAAATTATGTTGATTATCTAAAAAAATCCTCCATGATGGTGGTACTTTTTCAAGAATAATTTTTATACACTCAATACAATCAGCCTCACAAACAGATGCTTTTCTTTTGATACTTGATGTTGTACTATTATTTTTTTTACTTAATAATTGTGTTATTTTTGATCCAGATTTTTGTCCAATGGAATTTTGGACGATTCCTTGTAATATAACAACAATTTTTAATAATAATGTTAAACCATTAAATTGTTTAGATGCAAATTCAGGTGCCACATTTATACACCGTTGATCAATAGTTACTAATGATTCTTTTAATTGTAATAAAATAAAACCAAGATCTGATAATCCATAACCAGAGTTTGAAGTTAAATTTGGATTTTCAGCAATAAATATAAATTTTTTAATTCCCTCAACAAATTGTTTTGTGTTAGTTACCATAATTGATGAATTTAACATTATATTATGATTATTAATAACAGGATTATCAGCAAATGTGGCATGAATAGGCATATTAAATTTTTAGATGGACAAAAAATATATATAATATATAGGTTAAAAATAAAGATACAAAATACGTAAGATGCAAATAAAGTGACAATTCTTTACTTTAGTATCATTAATAAAACAAAAAAATTAGAAGAAAAAACTTCTTCCACGTCAATTGTCTTAATTTTTGTTATAAAATTTCGTATCAATATATATAATATACCAGTGTGAAGTTTTATATTTGTATTCTAAAAAATATCATTATAAAATTATTAATATTTTAAATTTGTAACTTGAAGATATGTAAGAAATAATCAAAATAATAAAAGTCTTGATATAAAGAAAATAAAAGAAAAATTTTTACAGTAGATATTGTATATATATCTTTATAAAAACTAGTTGATAGAAACTGCTAGAAAATAACACCACACTTTGTGAGGCTTCAACACATACAATATTGTGGTATTGAAAAAATTTATTCAAATAGTAAAAGAACTATAGGAGAATAAGATCACCACTTTCTTAAGTAGTAAATAAGTATAAGACAGGAGAAGGTTATAAGTTAGAAAGAAAGTTTTTGCTAATGACTTTTGTTTAAGTAAATTCTAAATATATGTAAACAATCAGTTCCGTACAACTATTAAGAAAGTTTTCAAAATTTTGGGTGTTACTTAAGTGGAGAATATAGATGATGGTCATTTCAAATATTTGATACAATTTTATTTGTAATAACAATAAAAGACAGATATATGTCATTTTTGAATTTATTATAATATATAGTTTTATAGTACTCGACATTTATATATTATAAGGCACTTATTTTTTGTTCATTTAATTTTATTGTTGATCACAACGTCGATTCACTAATTCAATATTAATTTCACGGCGTAATTTTTCATACCTTTGTGCCACATTTAATATTTCCTGCTTGAATAATTTAAATAACATTCCATCAAAACTATCCAATTGGGAAAGCTTAAATAAATTCCAATTTAACAAATGATCACTTTCTGTATCAGCTGAAGCGTATAATTTTAACCATTGTGGTACTTCTTCTTCATTTATAATACTTACTTCTTCAATAAATTCATCTTTCTCTGCAGATGGTTGTTGGACAATAGCCTGAACTGATGGTGATTCATAAATTGCATCAATATCTTGTGCAATACCAGGGTGTTCTGTTTGAGTAATATTTTCATATTCATTATAATACAAAACACCATGTTCTGGATGGAAAATTTTTTGCCATCCATATGGTAAATTTTCCCTGGCAAATGGATGAACCCAATGTGTTACACGATTATTATGATCAACATAATATAATAAACCTTCATCTGTCATTTCAACCGACCAATTAGCAGGTAATGTTAATTCTTCATTATTACAAGAATTAATCATCGGTAGAGATCTTAATGATGGTGCTTGTTGTATTTGAATATGATTTATTGGTTTATATTCATTCTCATTTGAATGTTGAACTACATTTCCTATTGAAACTGATGAAGTTAATGTTGGTTTGTTACTAAGATTATCTTTCTGTCCACCATGAATAGGGTGATGATTAGCAAATGAGTGTGACGATAACTCAAAACGATGGCTACTTTTTTTCAGACCATTCGTATTATGAATACCTCTTATGGAAGTAACAGTAATATTTTGTGAAGGATGACTAGATGTTTCAGAAATTGTACTACTTCTATGGCTTGTTTTATTGTTATCTGAAATTTTTGTTAATTGTATATTAGGAATATTTGATTTTATGTTCGGATTAATATCTAAATTATGGTACTATTATTAAATTAATATAAAATACTACTACCCACCAAGTGTAGGAATTCGAGGAGGACTTTCTCTTCTAATATATTTTCCTGGTGTTCCTATCAAATAAGGAGGTACTGGGTTATTTTGTTTCTTCCAAGAAGGCATACCAATAAATATATTGATTAAAATTTATTTATAAAATATGTAATTTTTTTAAAGGTTACACCTTTATTGAAAAAAACGTATTACGTGTTTACTAGAAACAAGTATGTAAGTCAAGTTCTGTTTACCTCTATTTTTCCAATCTATTCTTGGCACGAATGTATTTTCCAAACTGTTAACATATCAATACTCAGAAAACATCTATCTCTATGTATAATAATTTCGATTTTTAAGTATATCTTTGTAATTTTTATAACGTTCTGTTATAAAGAAATTAAAAATCCTCCCATAACTTAAAAAATATTGTGTTTATATTAATTTTTTATATCGAATAATAAATATTTCTATATATAATAAATTTGTTATTTTCTTCTTCTATTTTAATAATATAGGCAACTTTAATATAAAAAACAAAGTATAAAGTAAAAAATACTAGATTAAAATATCATTTAAATCGATTTAATTATTTTATCATGGAACTTAGTGTAATGTTATAATTAAACGGTAGCCTTATATACAATGCCAATTAAAGATAAAAAATTCGTTTCTATTATTATCAAAATTAATGTGTAAATTCGTCAAAAATATTGGATGTTACTACAAATGTATCTTATTATATAAAACTAAATAATGTTTATTATAAATTATTTAATATATTTTTTTTAAAAACTTTTGTTTAGTTTCAAATTTTTTTTACTAATAACTTAATATTTGGATATTTAAAATGGCTTTTACTTTCTGGTCGAGTTCTCACTTGTAAGTTTTTTTATTTATAAAAATGTTAATGTTCTAAAATTATTTAGTAAAACATGGATAATTGATCCCTCATGTGACTATTCGATTCACAGGCTTCATGATGTCAGATTACTTGGTGAAGAAAATTATGAAAAAGTAATGATATTTTTTTCAAACTTCATTCAAACACTGGGAATGGATGTATTACAATCAATGGGTAAAATAAGAATGCAAGTTATTGCAACGGCAATTGTCTATTTAAGAAGATTTTATTCCAAACGAAGTTTTAGAGATATCGACCCATTTCTTCTTGCTCCGACATGTCTTTATTTAGCTTGTAAATCAGAAGAACATGGTATATTACACTCAAGTAAACTTGTCCTTAGTGCAAACAATGCTCTAAGAAAATGGCCCTTCTTAAATAAAGATATTATTATTAATATGAATTTAATTCAAGAAGCTGAATTTTATCTACTAGAAATTATGGACTGTTCTTTAATAGTCTTTCATCCATATAGGTCTCTTGTTCCAATAATTGAAGATGCTAAAGAATTTTTTAAAGAACAAAAAGAAGGATGTCCTTTTAAAGATGATAAGGAATGGGATGGATTGGTTGCAGAAACAACAAAAATAATTAATGACAGTTATCGATGTGATGTTCCATTAAAATATGCTCCACATCAAATAGCACTAGGTAATTTTTTTCTTTAAACTTATATTTCATAATAAAATTTTTAGGTTGCATGTTATTAGCATTGATCAATTTAAAAAAGGAAACATTCTTCGAGGATTACTACGAAGCAGTAGATACGGATAAAGAAGTTATTGGTGATGTTGTCAATGAACTCTGTGGTATGTATGAGATATGGAAAAATTTTAATGAGAAAGAAGAATTGAAAAAAATATTTGAGAAAATTCCGAGACCAAATTCTAACAGACAACCATATCAATCAGAAATACACGAGTCTAATTCGAAGAATCAATTTAAGTTTTAATGAGAAAAATAAAAATGCTTCAAAATAAAATAAATAAATTATTAAATTTTATTAATCGATACTCTTAATTTTGTTAATACTTACAAAAACATTTTACTCTCAAAGTTATTCATCTAGCAAATATTATGATAAAATTAAAATAGCATTCATAATGGCAGAGTTATTAATTTTATATAGTATATTAATAACAAGATTTTATCTACAAAAAGTTTAATAAAAAAAGGCGGTAGACAATCACATAAGGTATGAAAAAAAAGTTCCTTTTTTGACGATTCTTTATATAATAATTGTAATAAACAATAGTTTGGAGTTAAAAGTTTTAAAATTGATGTCATTTTTGGATATCAAAATATGAAGGTATGAAAAGTAAAATATTTTTAAGAAAAAAGTACAATGTTATAAAGTAGTAACAAATCAAATTAGACATGATAACAACCCACAAGTTATTTTCAAAGTGTTGATAGTAAAAAAACCAAATTACATTTATCAAGAAAAAGGAAATTTAAAATGAAAAATAAGTATTGTATTTGATTTTTTTAACATATTCCAATTATTGGGCTTTGTATAAATATACAGGAAGCTTACAGAGAAAGTATTATTCACAAAATTAGCAGCCGGGAGGTACTTTTATTGGGTCTGTTGATTTATAAATATCGGGGAGTGGCGTCAACAAAGAACTTTTATAGAATACCTCATGACTATATTTCTCGTAGACAGTAGGTAAATTTTCTAAGGTGTTTTGGCCTCACATGTATCATATGATTAAGTGCATACATCAATGGCTCAATTTCATCCAATCTATATCCTGAATACTTGACCAAAACGGGGTTCTATAATTGATAAGAAAAAAATAAATATTTGATATAGTAAAACTCACCCAATCTCCAACTTTCTTAACTCTAAGTGCCCAGAGAAGAGAAGCAGCTGCCATTTTAGATTCACTAACTCTGGAAAAATCAAACCACAACAAAGAAGTCTCCAAAACATATCTCGCAGCTGTTAAAGTAGCCATATCTCCCTTAATTACACGAGAATAACGTCTCAAAAAACGATAGCTTAGTGGAGCTGTTAAAGCCTCAAATCCAACGACACGAAGAAACTTCATTTCCATTTCGATAAGATCATCTCTCGAGAAGGAATCATTGCATACGTACAAAAAATCTTCTATAAGCGGTGGTGAACGTTCATCGAACTTAGATGCAATAAATATAGCAGCAGACCCAATCAGCTGTAAATCCTCTTGCCTAACCGATTCAACGCGATCCAAGTATAAATCGGTGAGCTTTACAGCAAGATAAAGTGTCTCATGGTAGAGTTCAAAACTTTCCTGAACTTCTATCATCCAATCCCCTAGAATACCACGCATTTCATGAGAAATGCATTTATGTTTTTTCATATAATCTCCAATTTTAAACATTGGCTAAAAAATTAACATTATTTCCTACAAACATGTAACCAAAACTCACTTCTCTAGATTTCAAATAGTTAAAAATATCATTAGCAAATGTTGCATTAGCGGTTAAATCCTTAGAACACTCCCTGTCAAAATCATAGGTAGTAGGTGGTTCTTTGACGGCCTTAACACTATTGTTTCTACTACTTTTAAAGGCTTCTGTAATAGTTTGAAGATTTGTAGCACGAATAGCGCGTTTAAGGTCAGGTTTTTGAAGAGAATCTTTCTTATTGCTATCAAGAACCACATTGGAAATAGCCTAAAATGTTAAAATTTCCCAGGTTAAAAAATTTAATAGGGTATAAAGGTTTTCTTACTTTAGATAAATCATTCAAAGCACTTCTTTTAGGCTTTGGCTCTAACCCAAGATCTTCCTTTGTGGCATGCCGTTTTTTATCTCCCAAACCCTTTGTCTCTTGACTATTTGTTGTCCCATCTTGTTGCCCATTAACAGCATTGGAACGGCTTCTGAGCATCATCTTGATGTTGGTTAGTAGGAAGTAGAATAATGTTTAGACAGTTAAACGATCTTTTTTTACAGAGACAGGTGAAATGTCAACTGCCTTCCTAAAAATTAAAAAAAGAAATTTATTTTAAATATAATAGAATTATGTTCAAAATAAACAAGTTGTTATACATATGAAAGAGCAAAAATTTTGAATATTAACAAAATAATAATTAATTTGTTAGTCATTTCATCTAAAAAAAACCTCGTAAACTACTATATCTATCACGTTACAATGAGTAGGGTAAAATGGCTGAAAATGCACACTATAATGGGGGGCGCTGCCAACTTTTGGCGAGCTAATAATATCCCGCGCGGGGCAAGATATTACAACAAGTCTCATCTGGAAAGAGTACTAGGTATAGTATATTTACGATTTACCCCTTCCATATGTGCAGAAGGCGTTCCAAATAAAATGCCTGGTTAACGAGATATTAACTAATATAAAGTTGATTGGCATCTAAGAACACACTATTTAAAAACTAGTATCAAAATTCTTTCCAACGAAAAGTGACCAACTAACCATAAAGAGGATGTTAATATCGATAAAATAAATAATCATGTTTGTATAATCTTTTTGCGGCTAATTATTATAACCTCTCATTTCATAAATTATTTGCAAAAGAAATATATATTAGGCGCTCAAAAATATTAAACAATAACTGATTATTTATTATGACAACTATTTCCTTACAAGAATACAGTTTAAAAACTACTGATAACAATAACCGTCGGTAACTAACCCTTTGTTATAGAAAAAATCAGATGAAAATGTAATTGCAAGACGTAGAAATATATGCAACTTTGAATTTCTCATAAAAGTACGAGAAAAGGTTATCGGTACAATAAGAAAAAATTACTGGTAATTCTCCTATATAATTGATATAATGGCATAAGGTATACGCACGACATATGATTAATTGTATGAAATGCAAAAATAAGTGTTTTAGAAGTAGTTTAATAGATATATTTGGTATAAAAAATATAATCATAAAAGGTACAACTTCTAGACTAAGAATAAACAAAAAAAAAGTATGTTATTTGAAAAAATAGAGAAATATCTGGATAATTAAAATAGAAAAAGTTAATAAAAAAAATATAATCTAAAAACTGATTACAAAAAATCAGTATATAAGACCATCTTGTCATCATTATTAAAGTTAAATGTTTTAGATACATTTTTTGCATGTTTTAGGATCACTCAAATGTTAGATAAAGGGCGCTGGGAAAGACTGAATTCTTTATAAGAGACAGCTATTAATATACACAGTTGACTTGACAAATCCTCCTAAATAATATGCCTTCAGTTTAGGTGTATAGTGAAAAGGTGATTGATGAAGGTGGCTAAATAAATAGCCGTCCATTGGTCTATTTTATGACCATTATGGAGTACACAAACGAAATAAAGCCATATAACTTCAATCTAAATATTTTTAGATATGATAGTTGTGGACTTCAGGTAATAATTGTGTCTTCTACAATATGTCAAATATAAATGTGAAAAAGATTTCTCACATTACCTACTTCTGAGGGGGTATTATACAATTATATTTTTCATTTTAGTATTTTTATAATGAGTGTAATAGTTTCCACAGGGTCATTTTATTTCTTGATTTCACTTCGTCGTTTTTTTAATATAATAGGGAGGTTAAAAAATAATTACATTGATAATTCTTTGAAATCACTCATTCTATGTTATTTATAAAAAATGATAAGTTTTTTGTTCAAGGAAGTTCTACACGAAAATGTACTTGAAAATTTATTGAAATGATGTTGGTTGAAAAAAAGGTTTATAATTTCAAGAATCAACTTCATTTTCTTAAAACAAGATATATAGTAAAGCAGTTATAGAAATTTTAAGCTAAAGTTATTATCATTATTTAATGAAATATTTTATATTTTTAAGTTTCCATTTATAGAGTTACTGTTCTTGTATTGTTTGAGAAAAACTTGTTACATATTTTAATACTCTAACGTATTACTTAAAATTTGCAGAGAAATAAGCAAGTTTCAGGTCATTTACATACTTCTACAATCGTCATATTTATGATTTTATTGTAAAAAGTATAAACTTTTTGCATACATTGATTATTACTAACATTTTTGTTAAACCATTGACCTGACCGTACACAACTATTTGATATTACAATCATAAATAGATTGTAAAAGTATAAGTTGAGTGGAAAAGAGAGTTTTGTTAGTTGTTTTTGTTAGTTATTTCATAATCTTGAAGATCAAGTTGCAAGATTATTATGGTAAGGGTATTTTGGTTCAATGATCAATTTTCCAGTGAATGATGTAATATAAATAACATTAAAGGGTACTTTAAAATAATGATATTATTACTCTTTAAATATAAATATATGCTAAGAATATACAAAATCAAACATGTGAAAGAGATAAAAAAAGGAATGAAATAATAAATTAATTTTGTGTTGTTGTATCAACATACTCAACAGACTCTTTTTCTTCATTTGAATTGATGATCATTGGTTCATCTGATTGCCTCAATTGAACATCAATCCTATTTAGAATAGGGTATGGTGTGGTTGTTATTGGTATTCTAGTGGTTGTTGTTGTAATTGTTCCTAATAGTGGCTTATCTCTCATGATGTTCTTTGATGTTAATTTTATTTGATTTTGTGATAATGATGGTTGCCATTTTCTTAATGGATTTGATGTTATTCTTACACTAAAAAGAAAGTTATTATTAGGTTTATTTTATGAATGACTACTTACAATTCTTTTCTTCTTTCAACTTTACTTTGCCTTGGTGGTAACTTTATAGAAACATATGAATCTGGGTATGGTGTTGTTGGAGAAGATAACAAAGATTCCAATTTTGATAGTAAATTACTTACTTCATTTTGATTGCCTAAAGAATTTAATTTTAGTGATAGTTTTTTTAATAGATCATCGTTATCAGTTGTTAATTGTGTTTGTTGTTATTTCACTTTTCATAACATTTTCAATGACATTTGGATTAATGGTACTGAATACGTTATTGAAAAATGATTTTCTACCTTTTGTACCCAAAAATTCAGGTATATTGGAAGAGAATTTAGGTTGATTGTTCATTACTTCAGAAGTATCTTTATCCCATTCATTTTTTTCATCTTCATAATCTTGATTATCAATAGATGTTTCTGAATCAGTAAAAGGAGGCATTGTTGTGGTGGTTGTAGTTATCTTCCTTGTTTTCTTAATTTTTAATTGTGGTTTCTTTGTACTTTCAATAAGAATAGGTTGTGGTTCTGGATAAAAATTGTTCGTTGTTACAGGTAATGGTATTTTTGCAATTGGTAGTAATGGTCCTCTCGTAAATAAATGATTCCCGACATCTTCAACATAATGTCGTGGATTTGTTGTATGATGATATATATTTGATTGTGTTGTTTCTTCACAATATTTTTCATCAGAAGAATCTGGACAATCTGGAACACCATCACAAACATATTTAATTTCTATTTTTTCACTCCCATCTTCACATGCATATGATTTTTGATTTTTTTTACTTTTCCTACAATTATATTCATCCTCTCCAAATGAGCATTGTCTCGTACCATCACACCTCAATTCCTCCGGAATACATTGATTACTATTACGGCAGAAAAAATTTCCCCTTCCACATTGATCACAATTCAATTCATCTGTTCCATCTCCACATTCTGTTATTCCATTACAACGAACACTTTGTGGTAAACATTCCTCTGAAACAACACATTGAAATTCATCTTTTCCACACATAGGACAATTTTGTTCATCTTCCTCCAAAATACAATCATACTTTCCATCACAACGTTTTCCTATTTTAATGCATTGTTCTGACAAGGAACATGTAAATTCATCAATATTGCACATTTTGACATTTGATCCTCTTATACCACAGCCAAGAACATTATAATCATAATTACATGTCTGCGATCCATGCGTATCAAATACAAGACCTATAAAAATATATAAATATTTTGATTATAACAATTTTTTAAAAAATTACCAGCTTTACAAGTTTTTTTGTATGTTTTGTATCCATCAGAATAATATCTACATTGGTAGAATTCCCCACTACAATGAAGACCTAAGAAATTACCAATAGTTGTTTTTGTTAGACCATGTTCCTTTTGTAAAGTAATGTTATTACAATAATTTGGTTTAACTTCATTAAGTGTATCTCTATCGTAAATATCAACAGCGAATCCTCTAGTAAATAATTTTTTTTTACCAAAAAGAATTATAAATATCAAAATAGCATTTATCAACGAATGCTTCATATTAAGCTATTTTTAATAATAATTAAGATATTTTTGTTATTTTAAATAAAAATATTTATTGTAATAAGATTAGATATAATAGGAAGATACAGAATAATAAGATTACATAAATGATAATTATAGTGTTAAAGTGTGATGTTTTAATTCGTGAATGTCAATTTCACTTTTCTATTTCGCTCCTTAACTTAGACCCTTCAAAAACTGTTATACTTAATACTTTGTCATTTCTTAATATATACATTATCTGGTATCAGTTAAAAGAAATTTAAACACCTCCTATATCTGGCTATAGTGGTACTTATTTTTACTATATCTGTTACTTTCTTCTTATTATATATTTTTAAAATCCTTTTGTAAACTGTAATAATAAGTAACATTTTTGAAACTACGTTTTTACGGGAGACAGGTGTCAAATGACTATTAATATTGTGAAGTATATTTATAATAATATTTACATACAATTCAAAAATTAACACTTAAACTTTTTATATTATTCAATTGTTTTTAAAAAGAAGATTTACAAAATTTATTTATATGTAAAGACAAGTTAAGGCCAAATGATATGTAAGATCTTCTTTTTTTAACTCAATTATTTATCTTTTTAATCTTTTATAACTTTTAAAACCTTTCGTTTTCTTTCACCATTAATATAATTTGATATAACAAAAGCTTTTAACTCAAATTTCACACTAAATATCCATGCTTTTTCATTACCATACACAAAGTGGTAATAACCACTTTTTGGTATTAACCATTTGAAATGATCTATTGTTGATAGACCTGGTCTTTCACAACCCATATGTGCTTCTGGATATAATTTTAATTGATCTTTTTTATCAATTTTTATTTTATTCTCTGTATAAACACAATTAAATGTAAATTCTTGTGATTGAAGTATATATAATTCAAGTAGATCTCCTTCTTCAAGATGATATGTAAGAGATAGAATACCACCTGCTGGTATGGCATATTCTTTCAATATACCAATTTCTTGTTTATCAATTTTAATATCATATGGAGTATTAAATGGTGATGAATCGGGTATTGTAACTATGCTACTACACATCTCACATCCATTTGGATCAACAATTGTTCCACCATAATATGTTGGTAATGAATTTGGATCTATATGCTCAGTGATAGTTTCTTTCCAATTATCATTAAGTATATTCATACGACTCTATAAAAAAATAGCATTATTATAAATTTTATAAAATTATTAACATACTCTATACTCTTGTGGAACAAAAGCAGCACATGCACTATATAAAACATTAATAAATTTGGGTGCATTGACAACAATCATTTTAGTATAAAAATATGGATATTGTTCAATTAATGTACCCCACATTATTCTATATGGACCAGTAAGTATAGATATAAGATTTGATTGAAATTTTAGTCCTTTCATATCAAAAAGTAATACACAACCAGACATTTTTCCAGTTTTTTTCTCAACTTCCATAATCTTTTTCATCATAATTTCCATTAAACGAAAACGATTCATTATAAATGGTGTTGTTTTAATATTTTCCATCATTCTTGTTAAATCAAACATTCCCGTTCTTTCAATAACTAATATTCTATTATCATCTTTTGAAACAACCTTATCCATTATTGTTAATGGAGCATATTTGTCAGCATCCTCATCGATATTTCCCTCAAAATTATCATTCAATATATTATCAAGGCCAAGTATTTTTCTTATATTAAGATGTCGCCTATATTTTTGAGATGCTTCCTCTAAATTATATTCATAAGCATATATCCAACGTAAAATATTAAATGGAGTTGAGTATGCTGTATCATCTTCTACACCAGCAAATGCTTTTACTTTTTCAATAGCTTCCCAATCTTTTTCAGAAATTTCAGGTTCAATAGTATTATCACAAGTCATCTCTATTAAATTTATTAGAAATATATAAAAGTAAAAGTAAAAAATAAAAGAAAGTTATATTTTAAATAAAATGAAAGTTGCCTTAATCTTATAAAAGAACCAAATGAGACAAAATCAAAGTGACAAAATCTTTATAAAATAGTTTTAAAAATGAGGTTATATATATTTGTAGAATGAAAAATTTTTATCTATCAAGTAATCAAAAAGTTAAAATTACAATGAATAAATACATATATATCCCAGATTCCGTTAATCTTACATTAATCTACTCTAAACAATTTTATTCTATTCTTACAACTGTAAAAATTAATTTTTCACGATACTTTTTCACTGGCAATGGAGTTATATCAACAACAAAATATACGAAATGCCTCTTTATTTAAGTAGACACATTCATATATTCTCTATTTATAAACATATATGGATGTATATTATTAATGACGAAATATATACGCATATACATATAGACAAATAAATTTTTAGAATGAACAAAGTTTATTTAATCATAAATAGGAACAATAGAATAATTAAGGAAGTGCAACGTATTTCTAATAATATAAAAAAAATTGCAATGTATTTGTAAATATTTAAGAAAAAAAATTTACCTTATTCTTATATAAATTTTAAAAAAATTATGTTAATAGTACAATTGTAATTAATGAATTGTTAGAATAAATTACTTTATGATTATTTAAAAATAAAACTAATCTTAATAGTATCCAAAAAATAATATAAAAAGTGTAGTTTAAAAAAATAGAGGGAGTTTAAAAAGAAGGGAGGGAATATAATGATTGTGTTGGTTAAAGTTAAAAATATTTTACTAAATATATATAAAAAATACATATATGAATATATTGAAAATAGAACATACATATGTATAAGTGTATATTTCTTAATATTAAAAATCATCTTTCATCTATTTTTGATATGTAATACTACAAGTGCAATTTTACAATTATCACAAGTTTGAATTATTATGATCTACATAAAATGATTAAATTTAATAAAGAGAATTTGATTTGTTAATACTCATTTATGACTAAATAAATTTAATCTTCACATGTATAGACATATTTTATTAAAATACATATTTTATTTATTTGACATTTTAATGTTATTTTCTTATTATATGTAGTAATGTATTTATGGATGTTTTGTGACGACTTAAAATAACTTGGATTTTTTTAATTTTTTTTTTACATTTTTAAACAAATACACTTAACATTTATTATTTACTAAAATAGCGTCGGAAAAAATAATTAAAAACATAAAATGTTTTATAACAATATAATAAAAATGAGCAATAGAAACTACAATTAGAATTTGAAGGTATTTAATGTAAAAATCCGATTTCTACGTAAACACCAAAAAGGAAATGATAATAAATTATACATTTTCAAATTTTACCATGTTGAAAACAACAACTTCGGGACGCTAACCATTTTAAGCCCTGGTCGACCTGATAATTATTTGTTCGTCCTCCAAATGAATGAAGAAACTCCGTAAACCATTTGGTAAGAGTTTATTGAATTATGGTTAACAATTGCACGAAGACTTTTTTCATATAGATCTTTTGATTGTATTCCATTGAATTATTTCCATTAAGAGTATTTCTAATCACTGACAAAAAGTACTATTTTAAGACAGCTAGAAGAATAAGTAATCATAATCTCCTTGAAATATAATTCGGATAAAGAATTTCTTGAAAATTTTTTTTTATAATTACTAAAGGAATATTAAATTTTTGTTCATTGAAAATCAAATGATACTTTGAAAGAATTTTACAAAGTTTTTCCTTTAAAATATACTAAAATTAAAATAAAAACACATTTTTTGTAATAGCTTTATTAATATAAAGAGTATTAGAGATAGATTTTACATATATTGGCAAAAAAAAATTTAAAATGTTTAGTTAAAAAACAAAAAAGTTATTAAGTTTTGAAGTATTTTAATATTGTCACTTAAAAGCTTGTATATTTTAAATGCTGGATTATACGCAAATTTTTAATATACAAATATTATGAAAAGACGACAAGAAATATGAATTATAAAAAATTTCAATATATTAATTAGTATAATAAAAAATTAATAAAATTATTTCATATAATTTTAATGTTGTTGTCAATAGCATAAGACACAATAATGCTCTCCTGGTGTCATCCAAATTCACCTAAAGTTGTTGATTTGGAAAATAAACCAAATATTTTTGGAAGGAAATGGGATCAAAGTAAATTTACCGGGCGTCTTAAACATTTTATAACGGTTGTGAATCCCCTAAATTTATTAGTACCTGATAACAAACTATTAGAGTGCAGAAAAGTAGTTCTTGACTATAAGTAAGAAAAAATAAAATTTATTGTAGTTAATAATAATTAATCAATGTAATTGTAATAATTTTAGGAATGGTATAATTGACAAAAATTTGACAGTAGATGAATTATGGAGAGCAAAACACCTTTTTGACAGTGCATTCCATCCTGAAACACATGAACTATCAAACTTTTTTGGTCGTTTTAGTTGCCAGGTGCCAATAAATACATTTATTCATGCTGGAATGTTGACATTCTATAAACATCCAGCTTCTGTCATATTTTGGCAATGGCTCAATCAAACGTCAAATGCATTGTTAAATTATACAAACAGAGCTGGTATTGATGATGATACAAGATCACGAATATTTAATAGTTATTTATTGGCAACCGGTGGTGCATTATCGTCATCATTAGGATTAAATTATTTATGTAGAAGAGCTGTAAGTTATCCGTATATTTTATTTATTTTTTTTATTATACTAATTAATATAAATGATTTATTATGATAGAATTTTCATACACTCATTAATAGGATGGTACCATTTGTGGCTATAGCAATTGCCAATATTATTAACATTCCTACTATGAGATATAATGAATTTACAACAGGAATAACGATCAGAGATGAAAATGATAATAAAATTGGTACAAGTACAGCTGTTGCAAAAATGGCCATTACGGCAGTCATAATTGGAAGACTTTTCATTGCTTTCCCTGACATGTGCTTATCACCGATATTTGTTGATTGGATTTCTAGACGACCTTGGTACGCAAAAAATCGTTGGGTTTCTGGTCCAATTCAAACAACACTCGGATTTTTCTGCTTACTTATAGCAACACCAATTGGATGTGCCTTATTTCCTCAAGATTTGGAGACAACAATTGACAAATTAGAACCATCATTACAAGAGAAAATTAAAAAACTTAATCCAGAGCCAAAAAAGATTATTTTTAACAAAGGACTTTAGCCAACTAATATAATTAGTATAAATATTTAACTTTAATTATATAATTACTATTTTTATAATAATTTATCATATTAACTGAAAATATAACTGTTCATCAATTATGACATTTTATTAACTTATTCCTATAAAGATAATCTTATAATTTTTTTCTAAACACATAAGTATATCAAAATTATATAATAAACAGGAGCATAGAAAAAGATAGCTGGAACGAAGGATTTTATTTATAATTAATTGGTTATTATGCTAGTAAAATAGTAATTAAAATTATTGTAAATCCATCTTTAATAATATTATTATGTCATTGATTAAAACAATTGAGGGATTAGTACTTTAATATAAGAAAAGTACAATTACTTAAATATTAATCATTTAAGTGTTTCCTTCCACAATATTTTATAATTAATAGGATTTTTTGACAAAAAAGTATAAGAAAAAGATGTTAATGTTGTTAGTATATACTTCTAACACAGGAGGAAAGTGAAAGTATTATGTCAAATGATAGGATCATATTATTTTCCAAAATAAGATATTCAAACATATATCCAGTTAAGTTAATCAGCACAAAAGTAAGTATTGATACAATTTTTAATTCTTTCCTCTCCATTCTTCCTTCCATAATATCAATAAAAAATATAACAATAGATGTTGATACTAAAATATTGTAAAGTATTAGATTAATACTACTAATTATACAGGTAAAGTAAGAACATACATGTAGAATTTCTTATACGATGTGTTTCATCATCGGAAATATGACGAAAAAAATAATAAAGATATGGGAAGATAAAAAATGTTAAACAAAATAATTTTGTTCCCTCTTGATGTTGAATTTTATTTAATAACATTATGATTTATTAAATGAATGATGTCAATTAGCTCTTCTCTTTGATTGTAATATTTAAATTATATATCAAGACGTAAATTATCATATCAATGTTCTAAAAAATAGCTGTTCTTATATCTTTGATCATCAAATTGCTGTTAATTAACTGGTAATTTAACTGTTTCAATTGTTTTATTTTTTTATAGCAACTATTAATCTAAGCTTCTTTACCGTTACTTGTCGGCATTTCACCATACCACTTTAAACATCTTGAGAGGGTATTGAAGCGTGTTTTTATTATATTAAGAAGCCGATTCACTTTTGATCTATCTCCTATTAAGGACATCTGTAAGCAGTCAACGCAAGCTACTTCTAGAACACCCGCAGTGTTCTTTTCAAATTTAATAAGTTACCTAAAAAATATTGAAAGCATAGACTTTGTTGTCAAACTTGTTGAACTATCCAATCAAAATGGCAGATGATCTATATACATTTTTCAAATATTTTTATAAATTAATATCACCTGCTTTTTAATGCTTGAAGGATACGTTCCCTTGAGATATGGAAATGTTGTGAAATATTATGTACAACATTTCCTCTATCCCTTTTTTGCCTGCTCCCCTATAAAAATTGATGGCCTTTAAAAGAGTATGGAAGTTTGAATAAAAAAAAGGTGTATGCAGTGGATTATGTTATGACAAGGGCATATACATAAGATGCTTCTATTGACCCATTCTTGTGTGGACCGCCTTCCATTACAAGTATTTAAGATAGTTAAGGATCATGAAATACTATTATTTGATATTATATTTTTATTTTAAATATGGATACGTATATTCTTACCAATTCATCATCTATTAAAAAAGAAGGTTCTACATTACGTTCAAGAATTTCAAAAGTTCATCATTCTTCATCATCGTGTAGGGTGAATAAAAAAGTTCCCGATCAAGTTGAAAAAAGAAATGAAAGAGAACGTAAACGAGTTCAACAAGTTAATCTAGGATATATTAAACTTGGAGAACATGTTCCAAAATGGCGAACAAATAATAAAAAATTATCAAAAGTAGAAACACTACGTGAAGCTGCTAAATATATTCAATATTTGCAAAATTTACTTAAGGAGTCAACAAATAACTATAATAATGATGTTCAAGTTTTGAAACAAAACAACAATTTTAATACATCATTCTCATCATCATCCTCTGATAACGAATCATTTTATCAAACATCTGAGGTATCTTCATATACTACATCAACAGGTACTTCAAATTCACCTATTACACAATATTATGACAACCAAAATGTTGTTCTTTCAAACAACTATCAACAAATAATTCAACAAAATTATTATCCAAATTATCAAGGATTTTCATATTCCAATATGAAAAGTGATGATAGTTATTATTAATTAAAAATCATAATATTATTAATTAAATTATATTAAATTTCTACGGGTTGGTTCTTTATAGAATTAACAAATAAAAGTTTTTTTTTTAATTTTTTTAAACTCACTAATTAAACAATAAAAGTTTATTAAAGTTCATAATTATCTAACTTCTGTTATCTGAATTATCCAATTACGCAATAACATTTAACAAAAATGTTAAACTTTTTTTTACTTTATATCTAAAGTGTTATAAAGTATATGAAGGTACAATAAACATCTGGTGTGGTATGGTAAAATTAAATGTTTTATTATAATAAGACTTCTATGATATACAATTTCATATCTCATATTTTAATAAACCATATATTAATTGGTGGATAATTATAAATATGGTTGTGATTATGTAAAAGATAAATACTATATCAATTGAAGTATGATAGTATTTTTTTATTTTTATTTTTCTTACATCTGCTACCTATCAATTTGTTTAATACCTCTAATTAACTCTCAAACTACTTCTGGATGATTATTACATAATTACTATAAAGCATGAGTCCTATAAATATGAAAATTAATTTGAAAAATATGTATTTATTATTCATTAATGTACCTTTTCTTTATTAACTTATTTTGTTGATATAAAATGAAAGTTTTATGAAGCATGATTTGATCAATTATTTATAGTTTAACTAATTATTCAAGCGAGTACAATTGTCAGGTCATGGAATAAATGTCAATTTCAATTGACTTCTTTTTATTAGTAATTGTAATAATATAAATTTACTATAATATTCAGATAAAGGTTCATAAATTTAAAATAACCATGGCACTTTTTTAATCACCTTCTTTCAAAAGATTGAAAGTTTTTTTCCTTGCCAATTTTTTTATTTATTCTTTATTCACTTACTTGACATTTTGCTATTTTCTTTTTTATTCTTTCTAACAAATAATTGAAGGATATATCATTTTTACATAAAATTTAAAGATATATTTTTAATTACTTCTAATGGTATCAAGAAAAGTAAAGGTTACAAAGTGTGTTTAACTTTATCAACTTCAAAATTACATATGTTTCTTTTGCGGTATCAAAGATATTTGTAAATATATATAAACATGCATTAAAAATAATTGAATGTATCGGTTAATGGCATTTTAAGTACCAATCCTCTTCTCCCCTTTACTGTACTACTTGAAGAGTATTAGCGGCAAAGTTAAAAGAATATCCATTTAATGATATCTTAAAGTCTCCTGATCAAATAATGTAAAATCAAAAATACATTCATTTATCTTTGAAACGTAAAATACCATTTAAGTATAACAAATTTTTATGTTAAAATGACATTTTATATTTTTAAAAATTATTAATTTTATTAAAAATGAAATATACTTAAAGAGTTTGATAAAATTTATCTTCAAGGCCATTTATGGTATCTGTTAATATATTTTAAGTATCATTTAAATGGATGTACTAGTTAGAGTTAGGTACAGGGAAATTTATAACAATAGACTTTTTCTTGGCAACTTTCAGTCCTGATTTATACACAGAAGCTTACCATGTTAATTGGGATTATAAATATAATTCTTTAAAATACGATTTCTTTTTAAAATTTTAGATAGTGATTTGTGTATTGTAAAATGAAATAAAACAATCATAATGGAATATAAGCTATTTTCTTTATTTTATTAGTGTATATCTTCTCTTCTTGTAAAATTACAATAAGAAGCTTGTAATATAATTTACTTTTGGGATTTGCCGAAATATATCTAATAAAGAAAAAAGATGAACTCTTGAAATGATGTCAATACACTTCTTATCCTTTTCAATAGGTAGATTAACAACATTTTTATACTACTTAAATACCAATATCGGCATCTTCCTGCCACTTTATAAAAGCGTAATTATGCCGCTAACGGTAATTCGGTTATGATCCTTTAAATACATACATATACATTATATCTTATTTTTTTATTATTTAAAATTAATAAAGAAATAGAACCATATAGATAGTATCATTAATAATAGGAGATGGTCCATAAAAGGTATAATCGGTTATGTTTTTATTTTACCTCATTATAACATTCATTCATCATAAGAAAATAAGTAATTTGATATAACAATTATCTTCAAAAACCAACAGGTTATATTTCATTTTTAGCACACCTTAATTTGCCGACCATTTCCTTTGAGGAAGAGAGGTTCTTTTAAGATTTATGACTATTTAAAGTTAGCTAATTGAACAAGGACACAAACATATATAAGTTAATTAGAAACTTTTCTAAATATTTTACTTATATTATATAAAGAGTTAATCAACATTCGGCATCATCTTAAAGACATTATTTTTTAACAACATTTCATTATTTACCAAAAATTAAAGGTTCATTTAATGTAATTGTACGTTTAATGATTATTTATACCAAAATTGTGATTGGTAGTAGTTGAAAAAAAGGTAATGAGTCAAATAGTTTTAGGAACAAGTAATAGTTACAATCATAATTAAATATTTTATCTTTGATGACTACCGATTTTGGATGTTTCTTTAATGATGACACTTTTAATATTCCCATAACATGACAATTTACTCTTCTTACATGACAGATGCCATATTGTTCAAATTTTATCATTAAACATTACATATATATTTATTTATTTTTTATAACAAAAAAAAGAAATAAAGTAAAAATTAATTTTATACCATTTATCATCAAAAAAGTACAAGAAAAAAGAAATATTCATTTTATGGATAAAATTTAAAAAAAAAAAAGAATATATTATTGGGTGAGAAAAAATTTGAAAAAAATATTTATTAGTCTTTTGTTAGAGAAAAGATAATGTCATATTTATCCATTCACAATACATCATTCACAAAATCTCAATCCATGATTAAATTATTTATAATGAAATTTAATTTTTAAATATTGATAGTTAAAATCCAATTAATCATTCTCTAAATCTATTTAAATAGAATGATTTTTATGAAGTAGATGGTAGATGTTCTTCATACATCATTAATAGATTTTATAATATAATATTTCTTCCTAATTTACTCTTCATGTGATGTTCCGGTTCAAATAATGAAAGTAAGAAGGAGGATATAGAGGATTGAATGAGTGTTAGTTGAGTGAAGATATATAATAGTTTTTGGTTGTTGAATAAAATATAAGAATAATTAAGTTGAATGAAGATGAAGAATAGTAAAAAGATTAAAGAAAGTTAAAAAAGAATGGAATGAAGATTTGAATTAATGGTTAATTGGAAATGTAAGATAACATTTGTTTTATGTTTATATATCAAATTTATATAGAAAGTGTTAGATGTCATTAAAAAATTTTTTTTCTCTTCTTTTTTAAGATTGATTCTTGATTGAATCTGTCATTTCATCTTTAGAGTTCATATATCTTTATTAATTTTAATTGTAGAAAAAACAATACTTCATTTTTAATAATATCTAGATTAGTAATTATACTTTTTTGTTTATATTCTTAATTCAACATTACAGAAAATCAAAAATGCCATAATTGTAAAATCATAACATAAAATAGAGAAAATAATGAATGAATATGATTTGATACAAAAATTACAGTTCGAGAGTAATTTTATCTTTACATACTACAATCATACCATCTTCCAGATGTTGTTAGCTGTGTTAAATATCTTTTTACAATAATACCATTATTTCCTTTTAATGATATTAAAAGCATTACATGTATATTTGTTTGTGTGAAGGACGTTTATGAATTTGTTAGATTATGCTGATAACTATTAATATAGCAAAATAATAATTTGCTAACTTTTTATAGCAGGTGTAATAAAGTGATATTTATTAAATTTTATTAGCTTTTCTTGCGCAATAGAAAAAAGTTTATTGTAATAGGATTATTATTACTATTTTAAGATTAATTTATAAAACATAAAAAGATATGTTTATATAGGTATAATTAAGAAAATGAGAAATTATTTTATTTGAGAAAACATAAAATATTGGCCCGTATATAAAAATATAATCTACAATAATAAATAAATAATAACTAAATAATAAAAATAAATATAGTATAGTATAATTTTCATATTTTTTTTCATGATAAGTGAAAGTACTTAATAATAGTTTGATGCATTTTGTTGAATGTATGCTGGATACATTGCTGTTATATTATTACTTTGTTGATTGTTTATTGTTGTATAACCTCCATAATATGGTGATGGTGTAGATGAAGAGTATGTTGGTGATACATTAGTAGAATTTTGATGATCATAGTAATTTATAAAACATGACTGTTGAAGTTGTCCATTATTCGAAGTTGGTGGTATGACATATTCATTGTCAGATGATATTGATAATGAAGAATATGTTAATGAATTTTCATCTATACACGATTGTGTATCTTTATTTGTTGATGATTCATTGCTTTTTAATAATGTTTCAAGATACTGAATATATCTTGTTGCTTCACGAAGTGTCTCTACTTTTGATAGCTTCTTATTTTTTGTTCTCCATTTTGGGACATGTTCACCAAGTTTAACAAAGCCGAGATTAACTTGACGTACACGTTTTCTTTCGCGTTCATTTCTTCTTTCAACTTGTTCAGGGATTTTTTTTCCTTCATTTATATGAGTTGATTTAGTAACTCTTGAACGAAGTGTTGAACCTTCTCTTTTTTTATCAATAATCTGAGAAGTTGGTGTCATCCTTAGAGATTAAAAAGAAAATAATATATAAAAAAATATTATAATAATATAGAAATAAAAAGTAAAGTTCAAGAATTGTATATTACTTCTCTATATATAGTGCGTTTATAAAAACTGTAGGTGGAGACAAAATAAAAACTCAACCCTCATTTAATAATTATAATGAATAATGTGGTCAACCTAAAACTGCCCTCTATATCTTTTGTGACAAGTTATCTTTCTCTAATATAAAAATATATATTATTTTACTTTCTTGAAAAGGAGAAAGTTAATTAATTCAAAAAAATATTACTGGTATTTGAAATAATATAATTTCTTGACAATCATGCCATTAGAAATAAACCTAGAGGAATGATAATTGAAAAGGATATCCTGAACATATGTTTTTACAGGTAATATGACACAACAATTAAACTGTACTATTAATCGTTAGATGCCGCAAGATAACAATTAAAAGATTAAACCTAAGAACCACAGGGTGTAGAATTAAACTTTAATAGCTTCTACTAAAAAAATAAAAGGTGCCGTCATATTTTTATAGATGAAGAATAAAATATGATTTGATTGTCCTCATATTTAGTAAATTTATTAAAGCATCTGTTGATAATTATTAAAGAATGTAAGGTGAAAAGAAATATAACCGAATTAGGATGCATGCTTCAACACTCCTCATCAATGAAAGAAACCCGATATTAAGATGAAATATTTGATATTATGAGAGTTGCGTGACACTCTCACCTTAATAATCATTATAATAAATTTCACTTCATTTATTTTACCATGATCCACTATCTATAATATACTAATAATGATATATGTCACCAAATAAATAAATGTAAACATTTTTTTTCAATTTTAAAACAATACAAATGTACAATTATCTCTTTTTCTGCTTTTTTTATTTATTTACTTTTTGTATCTAAGTACATGATATTTTATTAGCTGTCCATAATAAATATTGTTATAGAATCAGTTATATATAATTGATAGGGTCATTAAGTACCAGACAGTAGTCATTAAACAAAAAATTATGATACAAATAAAATTGTATGAAACATCATTAATGCTTAGTGATCCTTAAATTTATTACCCATATAAATAAGAGTTACTTTATTTAACCACTAACAATAATAAATTGATTATTCTATTATGGATATAGTTATGTTGTCAAGACAATACTCATTAATTTGTCATATCATTAATAAAAAAAATATTTAATGTATTATCATTAAAAAAGTACAGTAATTCATTTAAATTAAGTTAATCTTAAACGATGTAAAGTATCTTATTTCACTATTACTAACAGATTAATTTACTTATAAAAAAAGTTATTTATCTACCATTTATTAAATGTACACAAAAAAATATAAATATTAAAATAGGGTTAATAAATTTAATTTAATGTTTATTTGCTTGACCTGAGAGAAAAAGTTTTGTTTTTTCTATCTATCTTTTTATTGGTAACAAACATTGGTGATAGTTAGAAAGAAAGTGGTATAATATCAAATATCAGGATTGAGGTAAACATAATTAATTCAACTACCTAATTTAAAGATAAAGAAAGATAGTTGTTAATGTATTAACACGCGATTTTGTCTTAATAATATATCATTTAGTTATACATGAATTATAAATATATTATTTATTCAAACCCTAAAATCATCAGCTTCTTTCATGTATTAAGATATCTAATTTATGTCTTAAAATGGTAATTAGGTATTATATTAAATAAAATCAGCTTTTCTTCTGACAAACAAGGAAAAGATTAGCATTTAAATTAAAATAAATCTTGTATTATTAATAATTTTTTATCCTGACAAACATAATTACAGGGCAGAAAAGAAAAATAAAAAGTTTAATGATTATAAAACTTCCAATATCTTATGTAATATTTTTCTAAATTAAAAGGTAATGTCACTTCTCTCTATCTTTATCTTTTTTTGACGGCAGCTGTCCTCGAAAAGGATGAAGTTTCGTGCTGATTATTAGTAATGAAAAAGAAAGTGTTGGATGAAAATTTCTTCTTTATATTTAAATACTTTCATTAGTCAACTTCAATTATTGTTACAATTATTTTTATAAAAATTTTTGAAAACAATTTTATTTTAAAAGAACAATAGAAATTATAACTATTTCCGGATCATGAGGACAATAGTGTTTTTGTGGGAAAGGAGAAAAGAAAAAACAACAATAAAAGACAATACAAGCATTAGAATGGAGGAGTTAATTATCTTTATTAATGATATGGTACTCAATAATACTATTGAAAAGAATAATATCATAACTAAAATGAATGTATTATTAAAAATGTCCCTCTTAATAAAAAAATGTATTGTTTTGTTATAGTAGTCCAATTACATAAAGATAATCTATCTTAATGACCCGTGTCAAAATTTTTTAACAATACTAGTATAATTTTAAGATCAACTAACAAAGTTACATCAGATGCCAATGGAGTTTGGAGAGTAACGGTTAATAGGATTATAGTAATCTTGTAATCAAATGTTCTTGTAATATAATAATCCGTATTATTTGGAAAATGAAGACAAATTGATACTATTTTACTTTTAGGAATTAAACAATGTCATCTATAATAAAAACATCAACTTTGGGACTTGTTAAGAGCACTTTATATTTTGAAATCCTGGATCAAGGTTAAACTATTGAATAGGATTAAATTTTTAACTTTTTTCTCATCTTATAACGGTTTAAATATTATATTTAATCAATATGATTGTGAATGAATAGAAAAAATAAGTGTATTATGGTATTAAAACTTTTTTCTTTATTTGTGATTAAAATGACCTCTGAACATAATGTAAAATTTTTATTGATTATTAAGATCAAATTAATTAAAAAAAGTACTTGTCAAAAGAAGTAATTTGTCAAATGACGAAACTCTATAAAATTTATTTTTTTACTTTTTAATAAAATTTTTGTTTTTAAAAGTTATGTAACAACAGTGCATTCATGAATTTTTAAGAACAGATAATTAATGAAAATTGATCATTTCTTGAATATATATACATGTGTGCATAGTCAAATGAAAAGTTTTATTTTTAATATACTTGTTTTTGAAGCACCATTATAAGGCAGTAACAATTTATAATTGTGTGTTATATAAAGATTGAAAATAGATTGTATTTTATTACATGTGTGTGCATGCGTCGACAAAAATTAAATTATTTTATATCAATTAAAATTATATTATATATTACCTCTTAATTTAAATTTTACGGTTTTATCTTATAATTTTCTATATATTAGATTATTTTATCCAAATATATTTGTTTTCTACCTTAAAATATATTTTATAAGTATAACTTGTTTATTACTGTAGATATTTATATATAATAATAATTTCTAGACTGCAAGCTTAAAAAGTACATAACATGATTGGTCTGATGAATTGTAACGATGCTTCTGATTCAGTGGAGTTTTACTCTGCACCTTCTTGTAAAAAAATCTCAACAGCTGAGGATACAAAATTGTTTACAGAATATAAGGATAAGGTACATATTGAATATAGAGAAGGTATGATTTTTAATTTCCAATTTTTTTAATCAAAATTTTTTATTTTATAGATGGTAGAAAGATGATTGATGGTGATTGTGAAGAAAAAAAGGCAGCAGATAAACTTTGGAGTGAACTTATAATGAGAAAGACAATTGATAGAAACTTTTCACTATCCAGAGAAGAAGTAGAAGAAGAAAATGAAAATAATAAGGATAAAAATAAAAAAAATAAAAAATGTGATAAACACGAGAAAAAAAAATGTCACTGTGAAAAAAATAGTAAATAAGGAATTATAACTAGTATATATTTTTATGACTTATTATACAATATATCTATTTCCCAGTACAATATTTCTTTTATTCAGGCTTCCGGCAACATGATAAAATTTGATCTATTACTAATTTAAAAATTAATTTGATGATTGTTATACAAATTTAATAAAAGAATACCAATACTTTGTTCTACTTTTTTAATATTAAATAAAAATATATATTTTGTCGTATTAATTAGCATTCATATGTAATTATACTGAAATTTGGAATATTTGAATTAACAGTTTAGGATAATATTTAAAAGGTTATTTATAGCACTAAGTAGTTTAGTATGAAAACAAAAAAAGAATGAAGATGGGGTAAAAAAATTTAATTTTGTCAGAATTATTTAAATATTACAAAATAACAGTATTAACAGCAGTATCTTTATTTATTAAACGTAAAATTGATGAATTTTTTATTGTTTAATCAAGTAATATATCATGATAAAATTTTAAAAATGAAACTTTTTAACCTCTTAATATATATATTTCACCTTTGATTAATCAAAATTGTCACATTTTCTACTTTTCCTCTTTGAAGTATACATCTTTTATATTTAAAATAGAAAAAGAGTCTTTTAATTTATTTGGTAAATCACTATTAAAATAATTATTTGTTAAAATGTGCGAAACATTTTTTGATAAACTTCCTTGAAATGAATATTTTCTTTTTAGGGAATCATGATAAATTATTACCTATCAAAAAAAGATAGAAAAAGAAAATATTAAATGGACTTTTATTCAATTTATACAGAGATCATAATCATTAATAAAGCATGCGTTTTTCTTCAAGTGCATTATTATTGAAAATATTTTTATTATTTATCGAATTATTTTAGTTAATATAGAAGTAATTTTTAAGTATTTTTAAGGTTTTTATCAGCTTATTATTATAATGTTCTTATTCAAACATATCACTATACAATTTTGATTTTTTGATTTTTAATACTTTTAAATGTTATAAAAATAATAAAAAATAATTACATTATTTTTAATAAATAATATATGTTATTTTAATCTAAAACATTGAATTGTTTTACCAATGTTAATATGTCCTTTTCTTTCAATAATACAATTTTTTAATTAAAAAAAGATAGAAATATTATATATATCTTTTTAGAAGTATACTAATTTATAATTTAATTTTATCACGTTAATGAAACAAAGAAATAAAACAGCAGACATTTTTAATACCTTAAATATTAATTCCTTTGTAGAAAATTTAAAAAATGTTAAACATTAAAAGAATACTATTCCTATCGCCAAATTAAAATTAACACTTGCTCGAAAAAGGAAAACATTTAACACCTTAGCGACAACAAAAAAAAATAAAGTTATCAACATAAAAAAGTAGTGTTTGCTGTTTGGAATTAAAAAAAATATATAAACAATTTTTATAATATTACCTCAAACAAGTTTGCTAAAAAATTAATAATATCAAAAATTTATCAATAACAATCTATTTATTTATCTGATTATCATCATAATAAATATAATTGAATTAAATTTTTATGTATTACTTAAGTCACGAGTGATAATTACTTCAGAAAAAATACTTTTATTGCTTACTGTAATTTTTAATAATAAAATATATTTACATTTTAAATATAATTACAACTTCAATATAAAATGTCATGGAAATTCCTAGGTAAGTAATGTGTTATTAGAAGTTTTTATTTATTATCTAAAACAGCAGTTTAAATATAGAATGGGAGAATATAAAAAAAGTAACTTTTAAAATTACTGAGCAACTTGTTAATTCTTTATTCATTAAACGAAAAATGTACATATAATTTACAGATTTTAAAAACAAGAAATATATATTTTACAGTAATAAAAAAATCACTTTTACAATTCTATTCAATTCCTTCCCTTAGAGGGTCAAATGAGAGAATTGTGAAACTTTTTCCTTTACATTTCCACATTTCTCTTTATGTAAGACAGCTAAACTAGGTCGAGTGTTAGCATACTTTGTACTTGGACTATCAACAGCTTCCATGTCTTTACTACTTTTAGCATTTTTTAATTGATCTACCATATAATCAGAGTTCTTGAAGTCATCATCATTAACTACGGGAACATTTCTTCTCCTACTATTTGGACATCTCTCTCTTGTTGGTTTTGGAAGAGATGGTGTTTTGAAATTGCTATCCAGATGAATTACTGTTTTTTTTGGTGATTCATTAATGATTGTACCAAATGCAGATGTCTGTACATTATGTGTGTCTGGCTTAGCGGTGGATAATTGTTTGTCTTCAATCTTATTAAGACAATCATTGTTTTCATTTTCTCCTTGTCGGTTAGAAATTTTATCAATATCAGATTTCTGTTTTACTGGTGAAGCAGGTCTTATTAGTTTCATTGGCGATTTCTCAATAAATGTATTGAACATTTTATTAACAACATTAGGAATAAAAGATGTTGGAGAAGAAGTTTCTCTCCATGCTCCCGTACTCTGACGTTGAATAGCAGTTTTAGTTCTGTTGACCTCAGAAGTTGGTGTTTTGAAAATTTCAACCATGCCATTAGGATTATTGATTTGGATTTTATTTGATACTATATTAGAGTCAGGTTTTTTAATATTAGATGAAATATAATTACTATATGACTTGGTATTAGACATAGATGTCGTTAAGGATTGTGTATCGTTATCTTTTATACGAGTGTTACCACTGGTACCTGGTGATCTTGATTTATCTTCAGCTACATTTAAAAATGTATTAGTGTTAAGCAGACTACCAAATGATGTAGTTGAATTTTTTGAATTAGATAATGATGATGTTTTGTTACACCTTGAACTATCATAATCTGGTGTTAAACTCTCCCTGGGTGATATAAACAAACTTGTCGTGACAGGTGCTAACTTTTCAAGATCCTCTTTGGACAATGATAGATTGAATTCTTCTGAGGTACATGTCGGTGTGATGTTCTTCTCATCCTTTATATAATTTTTATCAGGAAGTGGTGGTGTTAAATTATCACAAGTATATCTACACTTCTCAGCAACCATTATATTTTCGGGTCTCGTAACATCCGTTGAGAAAAATTGGCTATGTTGAACAATGTCAACATCAACATTAATTACTTCATCATGACCAAACGTAGTTTCAATTTCCTTTGATGAATATTTCTTTTTATGCTTAATTAAATCATCTAATGAATCATTATTTTTAGATCGATTCATCTCTGAACTATTACGTTTAATAATTTTTGGTGAATATTGCACAGAACTACCGCTTTCAAGTATTCCCAAAATTGAATGATCACTCTCAAATAAATTTATTCTATCATTTGTTTGCATATTCATAACAGATAGTGGTTTACGTGAATCAGGACTAGAAAGAACACCGTTATGAAATGAACTACTTCTAGTACAAAGAGTATTCTTTACCAGTAGTGTAGATTCATCTGACTTAGATTCAAAAGAATCATCGAAATTTTCATTATTAAGAAATTTATTACTCCTTGTAATCTTTGGTGTTTTTAATCCACTTTGTATAGAGTTAGGTTGATTCCTCCTAAGAGTATTTCTCCCAAGCATACTTCTTACTGGAGCTGTATTTCTTCTTGATCTATCAATTGTCAGAGCAACATCACGTTTCCTACCTTCACCGGATGTTAAATCTTTCACTAGAAGTCTTTTTTGGTTTTCTACGTCACTCTTTACATCATCCAAGTCTGTATGACTACACATTATTGTTGATTTTCTATTAAATTTCCCTGTTATCACAGGGGTCATGACATTTGAATTATTAGTTAAAGCATGTGATTCATTTATAAATATTGAAGTTTTATCATCCATTGGTTTAGTTAATAAATCAATTTTTCTAAAGTTAAGTTGATTCACATCAATGATTGGGTAGCGTTCAACAGGAAATTTAAAAGATGCAATTTCTTTCTTAGTTACTTCTATAACATGATCGATATTTGGTGCGGCTCCCATTCTATTGACATTATTACTTCGTTTTACACTACTTCTACTACTTCTTTTTTCATGATCCAATATCATAGGAGAAGACAAATGTTCAGAGGAAGATGTCTTTTTGAATGAACCTTTTTCTCTTGAATGATTACGCGAGTATTGCGAACTTGAACGACTCCTAACTGTATTTCGACTCGACGATAAAAATGCATCGTTTAAATTTTGGCTTGGAGCTGTGCTTATTAGAGCATATTCTAATGGTCCACCAGATCCCCGTCTTTGCCAGATGTTTGCCATTGTACTACTAGCAGTTGAAGCCAAATTAGTGATTGAATTTAGGACCTTTACAACAGAACTACTCCTTTTAGAAGGATTACTTTTTCTCTTTGCATAGGTAAAATCTTTCATTGACTTTATTGTACCTTTTTTATGAAAACGTCTACCTTTATCGGACATATCATCGTTCAAACTATTACTAATAATAGAATGTTCTGAAAGACTCCGAGGAGATTTTCTTGCATTAACATGTAGTGATAGATTTCTATTTATGCTTCCAGTGGTATAATCTTTACAGGAATCTTCCGATTTAGCATGACCAACATACTTAAGCATCTTTCTTGAAGAATCCTGACTGAGACTTTTTTCAAAAATATTGTCATTTGATGATGAAAGGTTACACTCTAAGTAGTCGGAAATACTTCCATCTTTATTTCTCATATCACTAATGGCAGTTGCAATGTCTTTACCGTTTGTGAGTCTTCTTTTAGGTTTCGTCTTCTGTTCATCGTATGCAAAGAAAAATGCATTTTCTATCAGAAATTTTACTGCTCTAACTTTTGTTTCATTTGCCTTTTTTAAAGCTTCATATTGATAAGGACTCATTGTAGGGAAGTTTCCAATTTTAGACTTCTTTTTTTCAGTCCTTGAAGATACCCCTGTTTCTCTAAAGAAGGTGGGGGCAAATACAATAGCAAGATTTTCACATGTCATTGAGTTAATATTCTCCTTCTTTGCCACGTTATGAAGTTGGAGGAGAGTAAACATCAGTGCACCATATTTTCTACTGTCAAGACTATGTAAAATTACACTTAATGATTGTTTCATTGCTTTAGGGGGATTTTCGTGGCTTGCAAATTGCAAAATATGTTGTTGATGACCTTCTAATATAGGATCTTCTATCTCTCTAAAAAATCTTTTAACCAAGGTACATAAATCATGTACACTATATTCTTTATCCACAATTTGCCATCCAAGAAAAAGTGGTTTTGTCTAAAATAAAAAAAAAAAATTTATATAAAGTAACCAAAATAACGTACATCGAGTTTTTTAAGCCTTAGTTGATTTCCCTCGACACGGAAAATTCCCTGGACATCAGTATATTTCATCCAATTTAACCTGTAGAAGGTCTCGACAAGGAAACTCGGAACATACTCCAACACAGGTTCATAGCAATTACCTTTTTTTCTGGCAAGTTTAACATGGTAAGAATTGAGATTTGCAAAAAGGAGTGGTTGGGTACTTAATGTATTTTTCCCTACAAAAGCAGTTTCCATTGAATCAACCAACTCTGATACGGAATCACAATCATCATCCAAATACTTTCCTTCACTTATCATACTTTCTTCACTATCTTCCATTGTTTCTTAACTTATGTAAATGATGTATTAAAATGCAGAGAAAGTAAAAATTTGGAAGATAGTCGTGATAAATAACAAAAATTTTTACTGCAAATATTATTCCACTACAGTTAAATTTACAACGGCTAAAAATTCAAAATAAGTACTTAATAATAACAAGTGAAAAACATTAGAGAATAATCAAAAATCGTAAATTATAGGATATATTTTAAAGAGCACCGAATAATGTGCGCCACCAAAAATAAATTTATTCACGCGATAGAACAACACAACAATTGACACTACTATATCGCGCCAATTTTTTAAACTTTAAGAGCTTTAGTTTTCCCTCTAAGAAAATTCATACAATCATTTTTGTTGAAATCTTATTTTAAAAAACAAAATTGAATAGAACATTTTTCATTACTTTAAAGTATAAAAAAATTAGATATCTGATACAGGATAGTACTAGAACGACTAATTAAAAAGATTTTTATCTACCAACCACCAAAAATATAACATAATTCCTGTTGAAAATAAAAACATCTTTGCGGATAGAATTGGAAATAATGTTCTAGTGAGAGATGTTATATCTAGATATAGATGGTAAAAGTTAATGTAATATAAGGAGAAAAATAATATTTTATGGTTAGTTTAAACGATAATCACTCAGTGAATCAACACGTGTTTGGAAAAAATAGTGGAATTAGATTTTCAATTGATAAATAGTGTAAGGTGAAAAGAAATGGTCAGGAAGTTTTCATTTGACAAAAGAAAAATTTAATTGGTATGAGATATTTAAAAGTAATGTAAAATAATTTTTTATTTGTAAATGTGGTAAATAAAATATTTCATATGATGAGAGTTAATAATAATATTAGTCATCTAAGAAAAAGGTTAGTAATGTAAATTATACTACCAAAATTTTTTATCATTAATAATAAAATTTTATACTATTAACTTATCAATGAATAGAAGAAGAATACATATAGTAATAATTGAGGAGATCATTTGGAGATTTTACAGTTAAAATTCTATGCTATTAATAGAAATAAAATCAAAAGATCAAATGTTGGTATTAAAAATTCTGATAAAATACCTCGTTCTCATTTCCTTTCACTTTTATTAAAAATACCATTTAAAGTCATGACCACATAATTATATATTTAAATTATATAAGTATAATATTTAATGAAATCTACACAATTTATGAATTAAATAAATGTGGAAAAATAGTTTAAAGGAATAAATTACAAATATAAAAGAATTTAAAAAATAACTAAAAGTTAGAGGTAAAATATATATTATCATATAATAGATTGTTTATTGCAGCATTTGATATGTCAATAAAATTAGAAAAATTAACCTATCATACTAACATACTAAAGGGATATTTTAATTTATTTTTGACTAATTGTTTTAGAATACTATGATTCTATTGAAAATCGGTTATGATATTGTTGTTTTTAATCTTTATTTATAATTTTTGTTAAAGATATGGACACACATATATATGTTCCAGTTGTAGTCATAAAAAACTTAGGAAGCTATTCTATAAGTAGAAAAATAATAATTATAATCATAGGAACTAAAAAAATTGATAACAAAAGGATACATTAAAAAAGGATCATTTTATTTATATGTCAACATCAATCTGGGGGTTTAAATAGAAGTAAAAAAATGATGATAATTTACAAAAGTGTTGATCTCTTGAACGATTTAATAATATATTATTAGAAGATTGTTATATATTTATCAAACATTTTCTTAGATACAAATGTGTAATAATTTTAGCAGAGAATATATGTTTAAATATTATAATAAGAATTTTACTGATAATAATGATTAAAGAACATTGATATGTATATATAGTAATATTTGGATAACAATAAAAATAATGACGATAGTTATTTTTAAAAATTAGAATTCATTATTTTAATTATTAAAGTGTTTATTTGATAGTGTAATAATTTATAGGAAATAAAAAAATAAAATAAAACAGTACTTTCTATAAGATAAAATTATTAAATTGATGTCATGACTAACTAATATTAATGTCATAATTAAAAAAGCGATATTGAAATAGAGATAATTGAAGAACTACAAAATTAGGAGTAAATTAATAAAAAACAAATTGATAAATTTATGTCATATTATATATGATAAAATTTGTACAAGTGGTAAAAAAGAAAATGATATATTAGAGAGGAATTACGAAAGAAATTTAAATTTGTAATGAATATTATTTATATCAAAATAAATGCGTGAAATTAAATGATATTTGTTAAGTAAAAAAATTATAGTGTCATGAAATAATAAAACTAAATCCCAAAAATTAAAAAGTATAAAACAATACCCCAAAAATAAAAGATTATTTTATTAATATTTATATATAAATTAAGTATTTAAAAGAAATTAACGAACAAGTTATTGTTATATTTGTCCAATTGGTTTATTATGATAAAAAAAATATTGGGAGACAAAATGCATTGTATCAATAAAAGGAATGATTTTATGAAACGCACCTTTTTATCTAGATTATATCATTTGGTTTAACATCATCTAAATTAAATATTAACAATGATGATAGTTCAAAGACTATAAAATAATTTTGATATACACTACCCTTCATTTATAGAGTAATAAAATCGAGGAAAATGTTAATAACAAAATAACCTTACAATGCATTGGCTCATTATTTAGTTAATATATTATACGATAGCTTATATTTAGAAATATATACATATTTATGGTTAAAACTGAAATAAGATACATATGAAAAGATTATAATTTGTTTAAATAAGTTTTATGAAAATTTTGTTTTTGTACTTATTTTGTAATTGATTTGACACCTCTACATTATTTTTTCTCTTATATTAATGACAGAATTTTGAAAACCTTTGTTTGAAGATTTTTCATTGTACTTAATGAATAACGAAAATTTATAATATACTAAGAAAATAATAGAATTGATATTTATATGTATATATTCAATATAGAGAATAAAAATAAATTTTGTATAAAAAGTAATAGTTTAAAATTGACTTTCTAACATTTTGATATCATTTATTTTGTGATTGATAAATAATAATGTCTTTCAATGATTAATACATACAAGTGATTTTGGTTATTGTTAAATGTTTATAAACTTTAAATTTTTAGATTATACACACTATTTCTTGAGAAACTTATTATTAAAATAAAGTATGAAATAGTTATTACAATAATCTAATGTTTTAAAATGTAACTTTTAATGTAAAATATTTTTAAAAATATGATAATTAAAAAATTTTCTTAAGTTCAGTTTCAAATATGCTATAGAATTTTTATGTCCTTTAATAAAACAATATTACAAATACAAAAGAACATACTTGGGAGGTGTTAAAATTAGATATGTATGAATGAAAATGGTGATTAAGTGATAAGAGGAAATATAAATAACAATCGTCATGTTAAGGTTAGTCGTCTTTGATTGAAAATGATAACAGTCTGTATACAAATTTAATATATAACAATTACTAACATTGTTTATTGGATTAATTTATTTTATTCAAAACAAATAATTTTTGGAAAACATTTGATGAATTGAATTACTAATATTTGTTGAAATTACTTCTCCATCAATCATTTTATAAATCAAGGAGCATTGGAATATTTAACTACAACAAACAACAATAATAAATAATTTCTATATCTTTTTTTTTATATAAAATTAATTACTACTATGTGATGTTTGCAACAAAATTTTATTTAAATATTTAAAACTAAAATATATTTACAATTTGTTGTCATTTATATAAAATAGTAGTTACAAAAAGAATTAGTAAAAATATACAAAATTTATCTTAAAAAAGGCAATATAATGAAAGAAAAAAAATTTAATTATAATCTCTTAATGTTCTCTCATTAAATAGATATTAGTTGTTCGGTTTTGTGAAAACAGGTATTTTTGAAGTTTGCCCTAAAAAATAATAATAATAATATTAATAAAGAGAAAGCGGAAAACTCACTTGATAGAGGACGCCTTACTGGAGTGTTATCAATTGATGGTCGATTACTAAAAGTATTGTGTGAGTTATGTCTTTTTTGGTGGAAAATTCTCCATTCTTGCAACTGTATGTGGTAATTTCTTACCAATACCATAAATTTCTGCATTTGTCTTGCGTTCCATTCTACAAGGATCGTGTGTTTCAAGGAATTTATCAAGTGTCACCCAACCGCCTCCAACGCGAACCATAATACTAAATTGAAGAATTCTAATAAATCTTTTAAATGTTCCATCATTACCAAAACTATATATAACACCATCCTCGGTAGTTGAAATTTTTTCAATTTTGTATTTTTCAGAACATTTACATTGTTGGGATTGGCTTATTATCACTTTTTCTATAATTTCCTTCTCTGTTTTTAGAGCAGATGTCTTATCAGAGGGAACTTTTAAGGCTTGTAAGAATTTCTTTACATTTATCATGTTGTTACCTTCATCAAATACATCAGCAACTTTCTCCATTTCCTTTTTATTTGTTTTAAAACTCGATAGTAAAAATGGAGAGATAATTTCTTCTCTAGTTAGATATCCTGTTCCTTTGTCATCGAAGTTTCTAAATAAATCATTTATACGGAGTTTACCAAGATCAGTGCCATTTAATATATCTATTTCTCCATTCAGTAAATGTAAAATTAGATAAATTATTAGATTCAACTATATCATTTTTGACACTTGATAGATCCTCACCATATGTAAAACATTTTTGCTGAATACATAACCATTCTTTGGATAATTTTTCCTTATCTTCACTTAAAATTTCTTTTCCAATAAAATTATCCGCCAACTCATCAATACTCTTAAATAATCCGTTTATAAGACAACGGTGATTATCAATATCCGATTTGATTAGAAGATACTGTTGTTGAGCAAATTCATGGTCATCAAGAAAAGCAATGTCTTTTGGATTATCAAGTCTACCAAGTTCAACTTTATATTCATCAATCATCTTTTTATTTTCATCTAATGCTTTTTTAAGTGTTTCGAATACCTCTAAATCTGATTTATAGATGCACTGCTTTTCATCATTTTTTAGAACTGCTTCATTCCATTTATGTGAGAGAGTTTCAAGCATTTTAAGTAGATTTTCTTTACCTCTTGAAGATGCTTCTGGGAGATACTTCTTAATAAGAGATTCGGCAACGATAAATTCATTTTTTTTATTTTCGAGTTGATCACCCAGTTTCTTGAAAACATTAATTTGTTCCTTAATATTATCATTGCAAGATGTTTGAGATGATGAAACTTGTTTTAATGTGTCATCGAGAAATTCAATAAGATTCTTGTATTTTTTATCAAGCTCAATAGCTTTGTCCTTGACATCTTTCAACAAACTTTCCTTTTTAGAAATTAAATCTTTCAATTTACTCCAATATCCATCTAATTGGCGTAGTATTGGATCGTTAAAATCATTCGTCAGATTTACTAATTCATCCTCAATAAAAGCTTTTTGTATATTAAAGTCATCTTGTACGAATTTATGTTCTTTTTCTATTTTTGAAACACTTTCAATATCGCCAAGGTATTTGCCCTCATTAACTTCTTTCTCCAATGTATTTATATTATTGACACACCATGTTATATATTTATTTATTCTATCATTGTGCTTTTCCTTTTTATTGAGAGATTCTTGTAGTTCATGATATATTCTCTCGGACAGATCTTTTAATTCACTCCACAAAGAAGTAAGTTTATCAACATCATCTCTATAATTTTTTTTCTCATTATTTAAAGCTTCAGATTCTATTTTAAGTCCTTTAGTGATTAATTTTGATACTGAATCATTGTGGTCCTTTATCTCGTTTCGGTAAATGTTAAACTTCTCCATGAGACTTTGAATTTCATTCGAATTACCACCATTAACAGAAAAATTACTTAGATTAACCATTGTATTTTTGATCCATGTTACTTCATCAATAAGATTGTCATGAAAATTACTAACATCTGTTTGTTTTGTCTTTAAAATTCCATATTTCTCTTGTTTCTTCTTATCAATTTTCGACATTTTTTGTCCTATTTTAACAATATCATTCTTTAATGCAATAGCATCTTTTTTATCACATACAGCTACAGCCTCGTCAGATAATTTCTCTAAATTCTTGAATGTCTTTTTATGAATATTTAAATCATTTACAAACGCATCAAACGTAGTCAATTCCTGAGATAAAACTTGAAGAGAACGAGATTCAGTGTTAATATTCTCAATGAATTCCTCAGCATTTTCTACAAAGCATGTTAACGAATCAATTGTCTTTGTAATTTTTTTTCCATGTTCCAATGCTTTTTCAAGTTTAATTTTTTTTTCTTCGAAATCCTTTTCTAATTTAGTGAACTGGTCACTCAACATAGCTACATTATTTCTGTACCAAACTCTTGGATCTACTGAACTTTTGTCCACAATTTCTTTTAAAGTACTTTCTTTGTAACCAATGAATTCAGTATACAATTTGTCAAATTTTTCTTTATCGCATACAACATTATTCTCCAAGGCAGGTAAAGGTTGAGGCAACATAAGTTTTTGTTCAAATTTAACAAGTCTCATCTTAATATCTTCAAACATATCTAATATGGATAATGCTTCTTCTTTCATAAATTCTAAATCTTGGTATTTATCATTCCATGAATTCCTTAATTTGTCATACTTTCCTGACATTTCTACTACTTTCTTTAACATATCATTCACTAAATACATTTGACCTGGGAGGGAATTCTTAATATCAATAATTGATGTTTCGTGATTTTTTATATCATCACCAAGAACTTTAAGTCTACAAATTTCAAGATCAATTATCTTAACATCAGAATATTTTACATCCTCCGAATCGATAGACTTTTGAATGCTATCAATCCAATTAATATTTTCTTCAATGACTTGATTAAAATTACCGTGTTTAAGGAGTACACTATCTAATTCAGAACTTCTTGTCTTGAAAAATGAGGTTAATTTCTCCCAGCGCTTCTCCAAATCAGAAAGAAGTTTATCTTCATTTGTGATGTTTGAATTAGAGTAGTCATTCTTGACATTATCCATGTGTTTGCGTAATTCCTTCATTATAAATGTCTTTTCATCCAATTTTATTAGAATATCATTTATCTCCGATAATTCACTTTGTATTTGCTCATGAGAACTTCCCATAATTGGTTCCAAACGATTCATGATTGTCTCAAGTTCTGTCATAAAAAAATCCATTTGGTTGACTTTTTCATTAAATATTTTAGCATCCTGAGCAATCTTATCGTCGGAAGATACATTTAGAACAGTAAAACTTTCATGAAGTTGTTCAACCTTTCTTCCATCAAACTCTTCCGCAAGTGTATTTAAAAGTCCCCAGGCTTCCTCAAATTTCTTACTAAAATGACTGCGTATAGAATCAATTTCAGCAGTTGTGTTCTGATTATCATGATCTCCAAAAAACTTGTCTACACGTTCCATTACGACATTCAGAAAATCAGACTGATGTTTTATACTCTCACATCGGTTTTCTAATTCATGTTCATATGCATCAATGTCATGAATATCACACTCTGGAATGGATTCTTTTAATTCGTTCATGCTTTTAAAAAAGGAATCAAGCCATTCATTTATAGATTTTACATTTTCATTCAAACTATCACATAATTCAAAAGCCTCCTGGAGTTCATAAAGTCTAGTTTTCGCAAAGTCAATTGATTTCTCCACGAAATCTTCAGCTTTCTTAATGTGTTCACTTGTTTCAGAAGAAATGTTTCCTCGTTCACATGACAGTAACTTTCCAATGTAATCCTGTTTCATGGATTCCATACTTTCAACCAATTTAGTATGCTCCTCCAGTTCTTGCTTTAACAAATCTGTTTTAATAGTTGACGGTTTGTCTTTGAAAGAATTAATCATATTAAAGAATTTGTCTGTACATTCATTAACCTTCTCCCTAACTTTATCATCATGTGTTGGTAAATCTTTTGGAGATTTAGATGAAAGACTATGACATAACAAAGATAAATACGTAATAATGCTTTTGTCATCGGGATTTTCACAATCAACATCCTCTGGATCAAGAAGGCATGGAACGTCGTACAACTTATTAGCTGTGTCGAAAGCTAATTTTAAACGCTCTTTTGGTGTAGTATTCTCATCCATCCATACATCTTTCGGAAGTGCTTCAGGATTCCGATTAGATATAATTCCACACAATGCTTTCCCATCCTTCCAGGAGGATGTAAAATTACTTATAGGGATTGACTTGTCATCACCAACACATTGTTGTGCCCACCTTAACAAAGCACCTCGAACTGTAGTAGCTTCTTTGTCGTTTCCATTACCAGATACATTTTCTTTATTCACTTGATTATTGTTATCTATTTCACATGGACTACTTGCTAAACTACTTTTACCAGAATAATGTGTTTGATCAATTTTTGTTCTAATAAAAGACAACTCAAAATGAAGAATCAGCGTCCAAATGAGACCCAACGTTAACTTTGGATTTCCATCATGTATATCTTCTGTGCGAATATTAACAAGTTTGACACCAAAATTTTTAAGGTGTTCTAAGCAGCCAGTAATATTTTGCAGGGCATGAAAGGGTGTCCTCCCTGTCGATTTAAGCTAAAATAAAAAACATTATATTGAAAATATAACAATTAATCATATAACATACTAATGATGAATTTGTTAAAATATCTACTAAATGTGCTAAATTTATACCGCTACGCAAATCCGTAAAAAGATTCTCAATACTATGACCACTTTTATTGAGATGACTATTAACCCATTTAGTAAATGTTTTCTTTTGAATAGCTGCTCGCTCGTCTAAAGAAAAAAAAAAACGTAAATGTGATGAAAAAGTTATAGAAAAAAAAGACTATTGTGTTAATTAATTTATGATGAGAAAAAAACTTACCAGCAAGTTTTTCTCGATTATCTTCAATAGAAGTAATATTTTGACAATAAGAAGAATGATTTTCAGACATATCACTGGAAATTAGAAAAAAAATTACGACGATTGATGAAAAAAAATATAAAATGCAAAAAAAAGCGTCTGTGTAAAGGCAGTAAAATTTGATTACAAAATTTGTCCCAGACAAATGAAATAGTTGTTTTGAGAGAATGATAGTAAAAAAGACTGTATAGATGATTGCTTTTCTCTCTTCTCTCTATTAATAATAGTAATAAAGGGTGCCTACACCATAATATACATGTAATGATTTAAGGTGCAGTTGTAGTATAATGGTAATGTGGATATTAAAAGCAAAAAAAAGAGGTAACTATCAAGAGGTACAGAATAATTGGAGTTGTGGTTTATAATTTATTTATAAGAGGCTAAAGTTCATGTGAAAGTGAGGTGCATTCAGATGTTATTTTTGATATAACTATGTACAATTTTTCATTGTTGTTTAGAATTGTCAAAACAATGAAAGTATATTTTTATCATTTAAAAGCATTTGTTTTAATAATAACAATATTTTAATATATAATTTTCGTCTTATTTATTGTTTAATATAAAATTAATAAAATTTTTAAAACAAATATAAGGAAAAATGTGTCAGAGAACTTTTTTAAAAAATTTTAACATATGATGACTGCCTATTTTCAATAATTTATTGTATAATAAAAATATGTTATTTTGAAATAAATATTATATTCATAGGTAGTATTCATGACTCTTTGAGATAAATTGGTCAAAAATATGGTTACAAACATTTTAAAGCCTATTTAAGAATTAAACATGATTTTTTAAATGCGAAGAAATATTGTATAATTTTATTTTAATATCATCTTTTGTATTTGGTAAAATTTTATTTTGGTTTAAATGGTTATTCACTATATGATATCAAATTAAGAAGTAAAGAAGACTTAAAAATACACCAAACTAGATGACAAATCTTTATTTCATCATACTTTTTACATTTGATAAAAAATCCTTGGATGTCACCTTCAAACATTTCTTTCATCAAAGGTATCAATTGTTTTGGAAAAGTTCTTTTTAAAAGTTACAAATGCTAGTTATAACATTAAAGATCGAAAAATATATAAAATTTTTATGATGAAAATAGTGATCATTTGAAATGTTTATTAGAAAAGAGATGAAAGCTTACATTTTAAAGAAAGTCTATGAGTATTATATAAAGATATATAGAAAAATAAATTACTTTATATTAGGTTATCAAAGTCTATGGAACAGAAAAGAACAAATATTGATATTCTAATAAATTTGTCAATTAAACGAAAATTTTTATGTCTATTAAGGACAATTTAAAAGATTTTAAAAAGAAATAAAAATATTTTGTTTAATAACAGAAAATATGGTATGGAATATTAATATAAATTTCTTTTTTAAATTAAATAAGATAAATAATAAATATGAATGGAGTTCAAGCTTTTATTTTTAACTTAGTACTATTGAAAATTTTATTATGTTGCAAATATTATAAATTTTCTTAATAATAGTCCAATTAGGTACAAAAGCTGTTATTTTTTTGTAATTCTTAAAAAAATTTTTTGCTAATTAAAGTAGTAAACAAGTTAATTAACATTTTGAAATATTGTCTTTAAACTGTTTCAAAATGATGTAACTAATCAACATAATATTAAAGTAAAAAAAAGTAAAGAAGTTCTAAAGTCTATTAAGAATAGTTAATAACAATGTAGACAAAATAAAAATTAGTAATATGCCATTACTAATGTAAATAATATTACAAATGGCAAAAGAGTTGTGGAATATATGAAACATACAACGTTACTTTAATGATTATAGTGCAATCATATTTTATCAAACTTAAATATTTATTTAAAGAGTTCAAACTAATATTTCATCAGAAAAATATTTACAATAAAACGCAAAAATTAATTTTCTTAATATGAAATATGAATTAAATTTGCTCAAAATTAATCGTTTCACGACGAGAACAAAAATAAAATAAATAGATTTCTTTGTCCTGACTTAAAATTTTTATATAAGAAAAATTTGCTTTAGGTAGTCCAGTTTAAAATCTAACAAAAATTGGATAAATAAACCATTTTTATAAATTGATTTAATATTACAGGACCTATTAAATCGGTACAAATAAAGAAATAATAATTATTCTTAGCAAAAAAAATTGGAGTGCTAGTAGATTATTCTGACAATCACTGTATTAAATTGAAAATGAACACCAAAATACATTGGCACAACAGTGAATGTCATCAAAAATAAGATGCTAAAATGTAAGTATCAAAACGAAAATAATTGTATTGCTTTTAAATCTTTTGGAAGGCTTATTGATCCTCAATGCCAAAAATACGTTTAATAATTACTATCATTTGATGTAACAAATTATACAGGTTATATAATATTTTATAATTGTATGATTTTAATAAAAAAAATTCTCAGAAATTATATTTTTAAATCTTATTGAATAGAGTATTATTTATAAATAAGAAACTAATGAATATAGTTGATGTAAAAATATTTATTAAAAAAACAAAGTAACTTTAATTATTTTGAGTTTCATTAAATACAAAAAAAAACGTCCTTTATACTCTATTTACTCAATCTAACATCTAAAGAAATATTATTTAATTATTTAACATTTGTAAAGTTCCAATTTTTCTACAAGTTACTTTCAATAAATTAGCATAAATTTTATTCATACAAAAATCATTTTTAACTACTGTAAAGTAAGTCTTTTTAAAAATTTTATCAAATTTTTTTTGGTTAAACTAATAATAAAGAATGTATATATAATATATGAAAAGCAAAATGCAATCTTTTTTTTAAATTCTTAATTTTTACAAAGTAAATAAGCATCTTTCGCTTAAAATAACAAAGAATATTAACTGTTAGAAAAATCTAAAGATAAATTTGTTATTAACAATATAAAATTACCTGATAACTATTAAGACACTATGTTTATAATTTAGCGTTCTATTTTGTTTATTAATTTTTCAGTATTAGGAATAATAAAAGACAATAATATTATGCGTTGATAGAAATTTTAAAACTTTCTTCGTTAACCTAAGTGATATAAACACTTTCTCTTTATTTTTATGAAATAATTAAAAAATTATTATTAAAGGGGTTTTAAAAAGCCATATTCTAGAAAGAATAAATAAAAAATACAATGTTTTCTACCGAATTTAAACATTAAACAACAGAGAAAAAATGAAGTTAAATTTTTATTCCAATTTCGTTACCTAATCTTTAAAATTTTATTGTGACATTAAATATTCTATCTTTCTTAAATTTAAGACATTATTATAAGGAAAATTAAATAATTTATTATTAAATGGAAAAAAAAGGTTTTTAGATATAAAGTTACTATACATCAAGAATTTTTTGTCTTTTTAATTGCTTCAACATTTTTCTTCATTTGTTCCATATCTGATTTGTATTTTTCTTTAATTTTTTCAATATCCATGTTACTAATTTGCTCTTTGACAGATTTTGTCTTTCTACCAGTTATTGTATTTGAGGCTCTTTTATTTATATTAGCTACCTTCTCCACTACAGGTTGTAATGGTTCTTCCGTTTTTTTCGGCTCCCCTTTAACACGAGTTGACTTCCTTATATTTCTAGGGGGAGCAGGTTTAACAATTTTCTTAGGCACTTGTTCATTTTCCACCCTATTTACGAGTTCTGTAGGAGCACTTACAGTATTCGATTGACTAACAGACGGTTCTACCTTTTCTTCTTCATCTTCAGATGAACTTATATCCATTTCAGCTAATAATAACTTCTCTAGATCATCATCACTGTCTTCTTTTTCAACTGGAACAGAGACTTTTTTATTATTTTTTTTCTTTGATCTATTATGCAAGCCAACTTTGTTGTATGCAGCATCTAAATCAAAATTGTTCACGACGGCGGCACTCTTTTTATCTAATTTACCAGAAATTTGACCCGATTTTATTTGCTGTATAATACTAAATGTAGTAAGTAACATTTTTTTACACAAGACAAATTGTTCCATAGATTTAGTAAAGCTTTCATTTCTTTTTGAAATCTCTGCATTATTCTTCTTTGTTTCACTTAATTCCTTTGTTATATCTTCAAGTTTTCTTCTGAAATCACCAAGCTGTAATATAAGATCATTGTACTGACTATTCATCTCTTCATTTTTAATTTTTAAGTGTTTATTACTGGAATCTAATTCATCTTTTTCATTTGATATCCTTTCAATTACTTTTCGTTGATTAATTATATATTGTGCTTGCTCATCATTTAATTTTTTTAAATTTACTACCTCAGCCAATTCCGGAGCTGATCGATTCTTTTGTGTTGACATTCGTTTTATTATAGCATAAGCATCTAGAGCATTTTGTTGAAATTGTTTACATTTTGAACACCCTTCATTGGGATCAATCATGATTTTATCTATACACTGAAAAAAAATAAAAGTAGATTTTTACTTATTATTGTAAAAAAACTTACATTTTAGTAGACTATTTGAATTTCAAAGGATAAACTTTTATTTTAATAGTTATATAATTAGAAAAATGTTAACTAAATGCACAACCACCAAAACAAAATATTTTTTCATATAGCGTACTAAAAAATTTCTTTCCAAATTTATTTCGTTGTAAGATTACAATGTACATGTTGAAAATTTGATGGCAGTTGCAAATGTAAAATTACGTTCACTTTCGTTGTTTATTTTGACAACATAAAAACACTGTTATGATGTTTACTTCTACTTTAACGGAATTTTTTTTAAAAATAAGAAGTAAATTTTTGTTACACTTAAGAAAATAAAGCAGATGAAATTTTATAAAGGGTATCTACTTTGTAAAGATTGAAAAATTAGTTAAAAAAATATTATACTATAGGGCCAATGGAATAACTCCTTGCAAACAAAGTGACTACAATAATTTCATCATAATTTCTAAATATTTAATAGATAACGTTATTATTCAGAGCATAGATAATGAATTGATGGAAAATTTTAATATTTCTAAATAATTCTAATATTAACGCCTTTGAATATTTAAAAAAAAGCTTTTTATCAGAAATTTAAAATATTCTACAATTGATTTTGCTTAAAATTAATTTAAATATGGAAAACAGTCTAAGCATTAAAACAGCTAAATCCACCTCTTCAAGAGCTTCTGTAACAGCAATATCTGGAAGCGGAAGTCTTACTTCATTACAACTAGCCAGTACACCACAAAGTCCAAGTACCGCAAGTGAAAATGTTAAGCTTCTTCAAACGTTAAAATTTAATATTATAGATGGAGCAGAAGATTTGGCACAGGTTAGACTACTTTTATGTAATCTTACACCTGCAAACTTAAAATTTTGTTTAAAATCAAATCAAAATGATGCTGTGACATGTCGATCGAATCCATTTGGTGTGATAAAAGCTAAAGATAACTATGAAATATTACTTTCATGGTACCGACTTCCTGAATATAAGACATGGATTGATGTACCACCATTAAAAATGATCATTCAATCATCGCTAGATTCAAATAATCAAGAAGACGTAGAAGAGAGCAAGAACGCTATTAGATTTTTGGGTGCAGTTTCAACAGCTGATCCTTGTAAACCTGAAAATGTACCAATAGAACAACTTTTGTTAGATTCAACATTATGGTATAACAATGAGAAGTCCAAAAAAGGCAAATTAAGTCGTGATAGTAAATCACCTAGTAAATCTAAAAAGGATGAAGAAGAATTAGTAAATAATTTTTTATATCTACTAATAATTTTAGTTGTACTTTTTCTATTAATTTTGGGTGTACAGAAAAAATAACTCCATAGTACTTTGTTTCACAAAATCTTTTTATTAACTTAAAAATTTGTAATAAAATAGTCTATATATCTTCAAAACGAACCATATATTAATAATTTCTATACTTGTTTAAACTTTCGTTTAATAAATTGGCTTAAATGTTTAAAAAATATTCTTAATTTGAAAAACGCAATGTAAAGTTTTATCTTAATTAATATAATTTGCAAATTAATTGATACTTAATACTTAGAAAATCAAAATGAAGAATAGAATAAAAATAAGGATGACTAGAAAAATAATAGCCTTCCATTGATTAGACTCGTCTTCAAGTTTTGTCAATTTAGCAATCTTTTTCATGATATTCTCCATTTTTATATCAGTATTTTTCATTTGTATATCTAAGTCAGTCCAACAGTTCTGCCTGATCATCCAATTCATCTCCGATTTTATAACTCATTTGTTTTATTGTACTTAATGAATCCCCAACTCTATTCAAATCTTCATCCTGTTCTTCTATTAGAAACTAAAAATAATTTTTAAAATACTTTCTTTAAACACATTTACCTTTTGTTTTTCTAATGTATCTTCGAAAAAGTTTCTACTCATTATTTTTAAAGTCTAGTGAAAAATAAAAGATAGACAATATATAGTGTTTACATGTAAACTTAACTTTAATACTCATTTTTCCAAAATATTAGAAAAGTTTTTATTATTCTTAGCAAGATATATGTTAAAAAGGAAAAGTTGATTTAAAAAAAAATTACAATCTTTTATAAGTTAATTTCGAAGGCTTTTTTCAATACGGATGTTCCCTGTCAAATTCAGTTTCTTTTCTCGTAAAGAGTAGACGTTTAGATCCAACAAAGTTCTGAAATATAAGACCGAATCCTATAAATCCAAGTAGAAATGAAATTACAACTATCTCTATCATTTTAAGTAATATATGATTATTACTAAAAAAATTTAACATTAAAAATGTGTAAAATATGTTTATTATTTTTCCAATTCTAAACAAATTTACGTTTATTTCTATTAACAGTAACAATAAACTACAATTTTTAATATTATTTTTATACACCTAATTGACTAACTATTCTTCTTTTTTTTCAACAATATCAGATAATCCAATACCACGTGGAACTGTAATGACACGTTCTGCCATTAGAGTTTCTTGTTTTTTGGCAGCTTCTCTTCTTTGATCTCTTGTCCATCTATCAACAACACCATCAGCCATTAGCCTAATCTTAGTATCTCTCTGATTTCTAAATGGATGTTTTCTCCGTTGTGCTGCAAGATGTCCTGGTGTAGTAGTATAAAATGGCTTTGTTATTGGTTTATACAGTGGATATCTTCCTTCTCCATAGAAATCTTCTAACTCTAATCGATCAGATGGAAGAATTTCTTTCTCGCTTTTTATTCTTGTTTCAATAGGACTTGCAACAATCTCGGGGAAATATTGTCTTGTAGGTTTAAATTCAACAACATGTAAACCTTTTCTTTCTGCCAATTGTTGATGTGTTTCTTGATTCAAAAGACCAGTAACAAAAGCATGTGTTAAAGCGAGATAATTTTTGGTTGGTCCTTCAACTTTAACGTAAATATCTTTTATACCAATAGCTTCACATATTTTCTTTAATCGGGGATGGCAAACTAAACCAGATCCAGCAGGTCTTCTTTGTGCAAATACTTTTGTATTTCTGCACTCGGCATAAAAATCTTGATAAATAGTTCTATTTTCAAGTAATTCAACATAAAATAATTTACGTGAGGCTAACTTCATACCGTTTATAATTGAAGTATTTGTTTGATGAATTGGTGCCTTACCAACAGCATATCCAGCCAATCCTTTTCCATTTCCAATAAATACTAATGCACACATTGTATGAACACGTCCAAATATTCCTGTCATGTTTGAAGTTCTTTTTACCTAATATTAATAAGAAAAAAAATACGTTTATGATAGTAGATATTTACCTCTAAACAAAATGATTGAAATTCGTCAAAATTAACTTCATCCGTTGGTGGTGGTGAACCAAGTTTTTGACCAACAATTTGTGTACCACTGAAACCTCTCTCTAATGGGTGTAGTTTTTCTTTTGCTTTCCTCCTTCTAGTTGTTTTTTTATCACCTAGGATCACTTTAATATTGTCAATTGATTGTTGTAACTCCTCTTCACTAGATTCTTTTATATATACAGGTTCCTCTGCATATTCATTATCTTTTGTTGCAAAAGAAAGCATAGGATATTTAACATTCATTGGGGAATTTCCTATTTTATAGAAATGATCTAGACGTTGAATAGGTTGTCTGGTAGCACGACGACCTTTTTTTTGCCCAGATTTTGATACTGATGTTATAGTTTTCCACAACTCTTTTTCAGTTCTTCTTTGAAAAAAATTTACAGTATTGAAACGGCATTGTTGTAAAGCATTACTAAATGGCCGTAACATTTTAATAGAAATAGAATTTTATAAGCAACAAAATGAAAATATAAAATAAAAACAGTAAGTAAAGATAAGAGATACACTACCCCAATACTTATGCTGTGAAAATTCAGTTTAAAGTTGATTTCTACTCAAGACATCATCAGTTTTTTGTCACCTGATGAAAGTAGTCCAACTATCATATCTTCAATGAAATAGTTTATATCCTACAATGGATGATGATTATATGGTATCGAGTCCTTTGAAATTTGATGCATCTGAGTGTGCAGAGCAAGATGATTTTATTTTGGGAGATATTGATGAAACAAATCCCTGTACTTCAAATGTTGATAGTATGAGTAGTAGAAAAAATTTAACAATATCTAAAGAAACCGACAATTTTATGGGACTTAGATGTTGGTGTTCAAGTCTATTCTTCAAATACCTTACATGAAAATTATTTATTAAAGGTAGTTTTGTTCATTAATTTATCATAGTAACTAATTGAAAGTATTTTAGGCACAGAAAGCATTTGGCAGTAAAGAAACAAGGAAAAGAAGAATTGAAGATTGTTTATTTAAGACATCAGATGATGTTAGCAAAGGATTAATAACTCCTTTTGAAGAAGCAAAGAGTAATAAGAAACAAAAATTAAGGGAAGAAATAAATGAATACGACAATGATGAAGATTATATTCCATCTGATGACGAAGTAAAAAATGTTGATGTAAATAAATTATTTGAAGATAGTAGTGATGATGATTGTGGTGATTCAAGTACCAGTAGTCATTCAAAATCTATACGTCAACTAAAAGGAAAAATAATAGATGATGGAGACGATAAAGTATTTTATAAAAGAATCAATGATTATAAATCGTCATTATATGCAAATTCTGATGAGGAGGAGGAAGCTGAAAAGAATAGAAAATTTAAAAGCATTGGTAAAAATATGAAAATTGATAAAGAAATATGGAATAAATTATATAACTATCAGAAAACTTGTTTAAGATGGCTAGCTGAACTTCATAATCAAAATGTTGGTGGAATATTGGCTGATGAAATGGGTTTGGGAAAAACTGTTCAAATATCCTGTTTTTTGAGAGCTGTTGCCGAATCAAAATGTATGGATGAAGAATATAATATTGTAGGATTGGGACCTTCTGTTATTATTTGCCCAGCAACTTTACTTCACCAATGGGTCCTTGAATTACGTAAATGGTTTCCAATGTGTCGTGTTGCAATTTTTCATTCTATTGGTTCATGTAAACAAACAGCTAACGAATTAATTAGGAAAATGTCTAAATATCGATGTGATGGATCTATTATTATAACAACTTATGCTACATATACACAAAAATATAAATACTTTTCAAAGGTAAATTGGCATTACGTAATATTGGATGAAGGACATTATATTAGAAATCCGGATATTAAAGCAGCTGAATTATTAAGAACAATTAATACAAGACATAGAATATTAATAAGTGGATCACCATTACAAAATAATTTAAAGGAACTTTGGTCATTAATAGATTTTATCTATCCAAAAAGATTAGGTGATTTAAGGACATTTATAGAACACTTTTCTATACCTATTGTTCAGGGTGGTTATTCAAATGCTACACCAATACAAATTCGTGCTGCTTATAAATGTGCTTGTGTATTAAGAGACATGATTAGTCCATATATTTTAAGAAGAATGAAAAAAGATGTTGAGATGTCATTACATTTACCAAAAAAAAATGAGCAAGTATTATTTTGTGAATTGACTCCAGAACAACATGATTTATACACTGATTATTTAAATTCGAAGGAAATGAAAAACATACAAATGGGGAAGATGGAGATATTTAAAGCTTTAATTATGTTAAGGAAAATTTGTAATCATCCTGACTTTATTACTGGTGGACCTAATAAAAATAATGAATACAATACAGAAGAGGAGATTGATAAAGAATTTGGATATTACAAAAGAAGTAGTAAAATGAAAGTTGTTAGGCAACTTCTATATATGTGGAAAAAACAAGGGCACAAAGTTTTACTATTTTCTCAGAGTAGAGCAATGTTAACTATTCTTGAGCGATTGGCTATTCTCGAAGAATATACATACCTTAGAATGGATGGTGGAACACCAATTAAACAAAGGCAAACTTTAGTACAAAAATTCAATAGTGATGAGAATATTTTTTTATTTTTACTTACAACAAAAGTAGGAGGACTTGGTGTCAACTTAACAGGGGCCAATAGATTAATTATTTACGACCCAGATTGGAATCCATGTACAGATGTTCAAGCTCGAGAACGTGCATGGAGAATTGGACAAAATAGAGAAGTAACCATATATCGTCTTTTAACCAGTGGAACAATAGAAGAAAAGATGTATCAAAGGCAAATTTTTAAAGAGTTTCTAGCAAATAAAATTTTAAGTGATCCAAAACAAGCAAGGGTACTTAAAGCTCATCATATTAAGGAACTTTTTACACTTGGAAATGTAGAAGTATCACGAAAACATGGAACAGAAACTGCAGCTATTTTTCATGGACAAAATGGTGAAAAGAGAAGGGAGAACTTTTTTGATAATAAAGCTAAATTAGAGAGAAAAAAATTAAAAATTGAGGATGTCGATACAATAAATGAGGAGGGTGGAGAAACTGTGTTAACTTGTGATAAGGTTGAACGACTAAAAATTTTAGCTAAAAAAAAGCAATCTCAAAATGATAATGTATTAGATAATATTAAAAAAGAAGAAGAGATAGAAATGGTTAATAGAAAAGAAAATTATAGAGTTGAAGAAACAGATAATTATGGTGATAATGACTATGTCTTAAAAGCTCTCTTTAAAAAAGATATAGTGCAATCAGCAATATCACATGATATAATTATGAAAGATGTTCCAAGAGATCATCAGATTGTGGAAGACGAAGCAGAAATGATAGCAAAAAGAGCTGTTGAAGCTTTAAATGCATCAATAAGACAAAAACCAAGGATTATTGTTCAAAGAAACACTATCCAACCCAAAAAAGAAATTAAAGTTGTGGCCAACCAAAATGATAGCCAAATGAAGACTCAAGTAAAATCTGGAATTGATTTACTTAGTAGGATTCAGGCTAGGAAGGATCGTTTATTGGAAGCAAATGATATATCTATTCCTGATAATATGGTAAATGAAGAGTATTCAAGGCATGAATCATGGCCATCCAGTGTCAAAGAACAAATGGCAAAAAAAACCAAATATTCATCATTGGCTGAGGAAATAAAGATGTTTTTTGTTTTCAATGGTAATGTATCAACAACAGAGCAGATTGTTGCAAATTTTAAGCGGAAAGTTGATCCTGAAGATTCATATATTTTTAGATCAATCTTAAAAAAAATAGCTGTGTTAAATGAGAAAAATGGTAAATGGAGATTAAAAACATAATAATTTATTCTTTTTTATTGTAAATTTTTTTATACATATTGCATACTATAATCATATAATTCAGAACATAAATTAACATCTAACGCAATATCGTTGATTTTGTTTTTCTCAGAAAATCCGACAAAATGTTTTCCTGAGATTGAGGAAACTTTTTGACTTAAAGCAAGGTATAAGGGAGATTGAGCACCGTCATTGGGTGTTTTTAAAAAGAACCATCTAAAAGGTGAAGATATAATGTTAATTAACTTATTTTGGAATATTGTATGTCTAAAAAGATGAGTATTTACTATTCCTGGTTCACAAGAGTTGAACGTAATTTTGGTGTCTGGGTCAATTGTTCTAATACGTCTTGTATATTCAATAGCGTGCATAATTTGAGCTAACTTAGATCGATCGTATGCCTTCATTCTTCCAAAATATTCAGGAGAATTAATTTTCTCCAAATCAATTTCTTTACAACGTCTCTCTAATCCACTACTAACATTTATGATTCTTCCACCATCTACAGATTTTTGTAATAGAGGTGTTAGAAGTTCTGTTAGTACGAAATGTCCTAGATAATTTGTTTGCCATGTCACTTCACATTGGTCAACTGTCAATTCAAATTTTGGATAATACATTACTGCAGCATTATTAATAAGAACATCAACAATTCTCTCATCTAAAAAATAACAAAATACTATACAAATTAAAGTATATCTTAAATACCCTTTTTAAATTCATCAACAGCCTTTCTAATGGATAAAAAGTTTGTAAGATCGCAATGGATAAAAATCATACGTAGTAGGATCACAACCATATTTAACTAAAGATAATCTTGCTTCAAAAGCTTTATCCTCATCTCGACAGAACATATAAACTTTTCCTTCTCTGATATTTAGTTCTCGGACAAGTTGTTTCCCAATTCCTGATGTTGCTCCAGTAATAATGATAATTTTATCTTTAGCACTTATATTTTCATTAAAATGTTTCCCCTTAAAAAACATTCTTAATAGACAAGTAAATGATATAGAAATTGTCGATCCAATAATAATATTACCCATTCTGATAATTTTTATCTTTCTGCTATTTTATCGTAAAAAAAATAGCCAAGTAGTATTAATACAATTTATATTGTTTTCCTAGGATATTTTATCAATATATTTTATAAAGAAAACTATTGGATAAATGTCATATTTCAAGTAATTTGTTTCATAAAAAGTTTTAGTAATATTTATTTAAATGAATGTGTCAAATATACGTTTATTGCTTAATAGTATATTGAAACAGAATTCGATCACAAAAATTTATATTGATGGTAGTTTTAGACAAGATTTAAAATGTAAAAGTAATGTAAGTTACTTTTTTTACTTGTGGAAGAAAACTGGCTAATTTGTTTTTATTAGGCTGGTATAGGAGTCTATTGGGGAGATAATGATTCTAGAAATATTTCGTTAAAATTAGTGGGCAATCATACTAGTAGTACAACTGAACTAAATGCAGCGTTATATGCTCTGAGGCAAGTTAAGAAATTAAAAATTGAAAATGCTCACATATATTCTGATTCAATTTATGTTGTAAACAGTGTTAATGACTGGGTTCATAAATGGAAAGAAAATGGATGGTTGACATATGGTAAAAAAGATGTAAAACATAAAGAGTTAATGATTGAATTAAATAATTTAATTGAAATAACAGGTGCTAAGTTTTATCATGTAAAGGGACATTCAAAACACTATGGTAATGAACAAGCTCATGATTTGGCATTTAAAGCTTCTCAGAATGACACGTAAAATAATTAGTAGATATATGTTAATTTTTATCAATCATTATCAATTGTGAATATAACAATTTTGAATAATTGTGTTTGTTATTTTAATTTTTTGTATAATTATCTTTATAAAATAAGTAAAAAATTATTTTGATGAAGATTTTTTTGCTACTCAAAATGTCAAAAATCTTGATTCTTATTCTAGCTACAACACTCTTTACTTTCACGCCAGTTTGTTCTCTTAGCAATGAAACCAGAGGAGGATTTGTTCTCTACTATGATAATGAAGTTGGAGTTAATTGGAATGACACAAAAGTTTCGGTACTTGGAAAACTATCAGAAAAAGTTTTTGAAAACTTTAAAAATATTTTTAATATTACAAATCATAACGGAATATATAGATCGTTCGTTAAACCATTTAATGATATTGCAACTTCAGAACATGGTAATCCAGGAGAAAATTATTTACTTAAATTAATTGAATCATCCAAAATTGATTTAGTTAGTAGCAATACTGAGATTAAAAAAAAAGCTGTAGAAAAATATGGGAAAATATTGACAAATATGAGTAAAATTGCCAGTACTAACAAGTATGGTGACTTTGTCAAAGAAGTGAAAAAAGTCTTTGATTTTAGTTCTAATGCTGCTGGAAAATTTAATAATTATCAAGATGAAATACTGAAATTGAAAGAGCAACTTGAGGGTAATGAAAAGCTCATAATCAAAAATGGTGACGAGAATAAGAGATTACGTAACATAGTTATTGAATTTCTAGAAAATAAATTTTTGTATGTCGTATTAGATTTTACAGAAAATTGTCCAATCGAATTAAAATTTAATGAAGCTAAAAAGGAATATACGGCATTTACACTTATACAGATGGCGAAATTTCTAAAAAATGTTTAAAAAATTATTATGGACAACTTTATAAACTACTCGACAAGTCTGGTGTAGAATTGAATGGTAAACAGAATGTTTGAAAAAGTTAAAATTAACTTTGGACAGAACTAGGGGAATTAAAAAAATAGATATAATATGATATCGGTATTGTAAAATTTTATATTAAACCATTGTCAGAGAATTTTTTATATTTAAATATATTTATTTTTTGATAAATTGGTTATAAATAAAACTTTAGTGATTTTCTTCTCTCTTAATTATAGGATAATTAAAAACCTTTTATTATTGTTTTCATTAAAAAGAAACATTTATACTTTATCAATAGAGAATTTTTCATGTTATTATATAGAAGCAATTTTACAATAATTTTATATGCAAAAAAATTATTTGGAGGCATTTTGATCTCTTATTCAATATCAAATTTTATAATATTAATAATCATTAATATAAGAGAAATTTTTTCGAAATGTTGTATACATTTAATCACAAAAAATAGAGCTTTGGAGACACTCTTTTTTAATAAGATTAGATTTTAGGATGATTATATTTTTCTGGATATTTTTTTCCACTTTAAAATTATTTTCTACATCTGTTTACTTTCCAAATCTAAGTAAACCTGGCATATCCTTTTTGTCAATTATGAAACTTTCGTATGAAGGGCGTTTTCCAAATCTTAGCAATCCTGGAATTTGATCACGCTTTCCAAATCTCAATACACCAGGCATATCACCACGTTTACCAAATCTCAATAGTCCTGGAATTTGATCACGTTTTCCAAATCTTAGAACACCAGGCATATCACCACGTTTACCAAATCTTAAAACGCCTGGTACATTCTTTTTTTGCTGCCCATTATAATTTCTTTTACCGAATCTTAAAACTCCAGGCATCTCTTTCTTCATATATTCAGTTTCTCTTTTTCCAAATCTTATTAAATGTGGATAATCACGTTTACCGTATCTCATTATTCCAGGTATTCCAACAATTTCCCCATCATAGTCTCTTTTTTCAGTTAAATCTCCACTTTCGATGTCTGCTAAACTAACATAACTTGGCTCATAGTCATCTAAAAAATTTTATTATTACATTATTATTAAAATTCAGTTAAATTTTGTCTTATTATTTCAAAGATATTAAACAAATTTAATGAAAGTAAATACTTTAATAAATTATTTAAATTAACTTCTGATTTTAGAATATACTATTAAACATAACAATAATTTTATTCATTTTTCTTCTATATAACTTTTTATTTGATATAAAAGGACTCAAAAGTGCTTTACATTTTTCCAGTTCACCTTTTTATACATTTCAATTCAATAAATTGATATAAACAACTTATTAATATACTTTTACCATAGGAAATATTTGTTAAGGAACATTTTAATCACCTATATAAAGATATAACTTATCAGTATAATAAGTTTAAAAGCCTATGTTGTTTATCATATCAAGTTATCTGGCAATAATTTAAACACATTAGAAAATTCTATTTTTTATAAGTTAGATTTTCTTTATGATAAATAACAAAAAAAGATATTTGATTCGATATAAAAAAAAATTTATAAACAAACCTTTGACTGATACTGAAGAATCTTCTAAATAAGCTTAAATAAAAAATTATTAGATAAAAAATGAAATATCGTAAAAAAATAAAATTACTAACATACCAGAATTATCATATGTGCCCAAAGCTACACCAAGAATAGATGCAATTATAATAATAGATATAGAAATAAAACTATTTCCAGATGCCAGAAACATCTAAAAACAGGATTTACGTGAAAAAAATATAAAATAGAATATACAAAAAAGTTTAAAAAAAGGTAGTTTTATATATTTTATTATATTACTTTAATATATTTATATAAATATATACTACATATCTAAAGTATGAACCTCAAGTTTAGCCGTTCATGCATAAATATAGTCAAATTTGACTTAAATATCCCGCCTTCTATTTCAAAGTTAAAAGTATTAGAGTTTTAATGAAATTGAGCTGATTGAATAGCGTATTTTTGGACATATATAGAAGGATATATAAAAAAAAGTTGACGTCACCCTCATTGAATCGAAATAAAACTTATCATTCTTTAAAGTAAATAAGAGATATGTAAGCTTACCATAAATATATTACCTAATAGTTATGGTATAAACAAGTAGTAGAAAAAAATAAGGAATAGGTGGTGCACTTACTTTTAAACAATAATTTTATATCAAATAAAGAAATAACTGTAGGATTGATAAGATTATAAAAGGAAAAAAATATTATTTGTTTTTATACTATATAGAGAGATAAATTTCTTAACATAATATGAAAATCACTTAATTTGTAGCATGGGAATTTAAACTTTTAAAATGAAGATAGATAATTGGGAAATTAGTAAATTGAGAGAAAATTGTTTAAATAAAAATTTAATTACCTTCATGTAGTAAATTTTAGGATGAAATAAATAAAATGAAATGTGATAAAATACTGAAATGATATTGGTAGTATCATTTATATAATTAAAGTTTCAGAAAGGTTACTTTAAATGTTATCATGTCAGTGGGATTAATAAAATACTTTAAATAATATTAAGGGATGATTTTTGATTACTTTTATCACTTTTAAATGTTGCTTTTTATTAATTTTATTTACAATATTTCACATCTATTTTTGACATTATTTTTTGTTGTTGTAAATTTAATAATATATAAAGATAAAATTTCATTTTAATCATTCTTCCACCCCCTTTTTTCAATGAATTTATATTTTTCAAATTTATAGTACGGTAGGTGATTGAAAAAGCTGGAAATAATCAAATAAATAGAATTAATAAAGTTTAATTAATTTGAAATATTAAAAAGCCATGTTACATTTTGCTAAATTGAATCAAAATTACATTTTTGCTTGATTAAAATAAATAGTAAGATAAATAAAAATTAGTTTTGAATCTATCATTTAAGAACTTAAATTAGATTACGGTGAGTAGGATGTTAAATAGGTTTGAAGGCTTTTTCAAAAATAGAATATTCAACATATATTTAGCTTATAAATAATATAGTATCATATTTAATTTAATTTAATTGATAAGAAACTTTTATATTAAACTTAATAAAATGTGCAATAATGGTAAAAATTTATATTAAAAGCAGTAGTCCAATAACTAAAATATATATTTGGAAAAAATAATAAAATAGAATTTTAAATATTTTTTATTAAACATACAATAAATTGTAGAATGATTTAGTAGTCAAGTTTGATATTAACATTAAAAATATTGAATAAAAAATGATATAATAATTATATCACACAAACATGGTTTTATATTTTATATAAACTATTTTTATTTTTTAAATGAAAGATTAGATTTAACATTTTTGATATGTATACTCTCAGAAGTTATGATGCTACTTATAAATATTTAACAATTAAAAAGTTATAAAATAATTTTTGTTAATCTCCATATCTTAAGCACATATAATAAAATATTTCATCAAAATTTGATGTATGTAAAAATCAAACTTTTGTTTAGATTTTGTTCTTATTATTACCAATTCAATTTAATATTTCGTTTTTGTTATTAAATAATCAAACATCAACAAAAAAATAGTACCGAAAGTTATGAAAATTATTTTTATCAAGATAACTTTTATTTATATATTATTTTATCTTTACAATATATATATATATTCGGAATAAATAATATAAATACTAATGATTCATAAACAAATTGTCTTCTAAAATTACCATATATAAATTTTTTTAAATATAAATTAATTTTTCTGTTATCTGGCATTGATACAAACTTGAAAGCATATTAATTCATTTCAATAAAAGAACAAAAAATTCTTTTGAGGGTATTTTACACAAATGATAGATCACCTGAGTTATTGTCTATATAAGTAGTTTGTTAATATAAATATTCTTTTTAAATCGTCATTATTGAGTAAACAAATCAAATTAATTATTATTAGATTTTGTTGTTTTGTTTATTTAAAATGATTTACAACAGTTATAATTTCCATCAGCTGGCCCTGTTACATAACAATAAGATCTTGGGGGACAATTTGGTGTCATACCATTACATGAAATAACCCGATTAGTTGATTCATCTCTTGTTGGGGAATTTCCTGGTGGACATGTTCCTTCTCCATTCATTGTACTTATTCCACCATTTTTACTTTTTTTTGAATTATTTTTTGGACGACGTATTGATGGTGCTACAAATCTGGGTTTTGGTTTCTCATCGTCGCTATGCCCTATTTGTCCTGTTGAACCATATCCAGAATTAATTGTTTTCATTGAATCATCAGAATTTGGTGCATTATTAGTTATTGATTGTGATTGAGCTGTTGGTAGTTGTATACAATCATTTGAAATTGCTATATATCCAGCCATACAACGACATAATCCCTGGTGGCATTCAGCATTACTTGTACATTTCCTATCAATAGAACATTCCTCCCCTACACCATAATATTTTTCCTTTATATTATCATTTACACATACTCCATCAACAATATTATTTTTATCATTTGGACATTGGCAAATCTGTAAAGAAAAAAAAAGTAAGTATGTTAACTTTATTGGCAATTAAATAACCCTATATAAAAATGCCATAAAAGGAAGATAATGATAGTATTAAGTTAATATCAATATATAAAATTAGCTGTAAAATTTATGTGTTAGTGTTTTTAGTAGGATACCTTATTAGTTTGGAAAAGTTTTGTCATATTAAATACCTTCTCATCTTGACAAATAGAACCTCCTAAACAAGTTTCACCATTAGAACATGATTCATTTGGAAGAGCTACATTATCTTCTAAAAGTAAAAAAAATATATATATTGGTATATAAAATTATATAAATGTTATTAAATAAAGCATATAAAAAAATATAATACCACAACATTCAAAGTAGGTAGTTAATAAAAACAACAAAAATCTAAAAAAAAATATTATATTAAAAAGTCATACCAAGAAGAAAATTTGGTTTTCCTCGTCTTTGTGAATATCTTCTACCAGTAGGGGGAAGGCATTGATCGTTAAGAAGAATATAATTTTTAGGACATTGACAACTTCCATCCACACAAATAGCACCACCACGACATATCAAACCATTAATAATACATTCATCATCATTTGAGGAAGAAGATGAAAGTGTTATTTTAGATGGTTGATTATTATTATTGTTAGTATTTGTATTAGACAATGAACTCATCTTATCACCAATATAAGATTCCTTGTTAAATTCATTACTCGTAACCAAATTATTTTCATTAATTGTTTCTGGAGATAAATATGAATTGTTATTGTTAGAAATAATTTTTGAAAATATATTTGCAAATGTAGGTATAGTGTTAAAATTATTAATATTATTATAAGAATCTTTTGTATTAGTAATTTGATTAGATAACATAATTTTATCACTAATATCAGTAATATTATGTTTTATTATTTTTGGCATCATATCATGTATATCTATTCCTGGTATAGATGATAAGAAGCTTGTTGTTAATGAATTATATGATGATGAGGGGCGACGTATTATGTATAATTGTTTAGAAGGTAATGGTATTGTATTTTCTGTTAATAATGATTTATCATTTTTTTCTACTGAATTGTTAATATTGAATTTGTTTTTTGATAAGTTATTATTTTTGTTATTGTTAATGTTATTATTCAATGAAATATCATTAGGTATATTGTTATTCTTGTAAGTTTTTATTGAGTAAGATAATGTACCTGTTTTATCTTCTGCACTATTTTCTTCATTATCATCGGGTGTTATACAACGTCCGGAATTTGTATCTACAATAAGTCCTGTAGGGCAGACACAATAATTATCAAAACAAGATGATCCTCCAACACAAACATCTAGTGGTCCTAAAAAAATTTCAATTCATGATTAATAAAAATTATAGCACATACCACAATTCATTCCAGGAGCAACTTTTCTTCCACCTAATTTTACTTCTTGGACAGTTGGTTGTTCAACTTTAGATTGAATTGTTTCAACAAAAGTTGGTAAATCATTAGTATTTGACATTTGACTGTATTTTGACGGAATATTAATATCAGGTTGTGGAATTATTTGATTATATTCCATATTATTTTGTTTTTGTGGAGTTTGTATTGTAGTTGGTACTTCAAAAACTTTTGTTGATGCTAAGATATCAGAAGTTAAACATAATCCATTAATAACAATCATATTAATTTCAGGGCAAACACACCAATCATTTTTACATATAGAACCACCAGTGCAAGTTTCATCATCTCCACAACTACCTCCTGGAGGAGAAATTAGGCGGTCAGTAGCTATAATAAAAATTAAAAAAAAATAATTAAAATGCTAATAAAAGTTGTTCTTTAATCTAATTAATCTCTTTTATAGAGTATGGATATATAAAATATAATATTTTAATCATTAATATAAGTATAAAATATATATTTTCTGGGATAAAAACATGCTTATAAAAAAGGGCAAAAAACACCAAAATATTTTTTAAAAAGTAAATTATTGTATAGGGATTGATATGAAAAAGAGACACACGTAATATTAAAATACATGACACCTAAACAAACATGTCAAAATAAAGTAAGAATATGTTTTTCTTAAAAAAGTGTACTAAAATATAAGGGTGTTCAGTTCAATTTTGTTAACTTCAAAAATTCCCCAGGTATTGATGTACAGAATCCATTAAGACATGTTAAATTATCTACACATTGAACTGTATAGGCACATTCTTCATTTTCTATGAGACTTCCAGCCTCATTCAATTGGCATTCACCTTCTTTTAACGTATAACCAATGTCACAAAGGCATTTATTTTTATAACACTTCATTCCACCTGGACAGGATGCTTCTCTAACATTTATATCATAATCTTTGTCATTTTCATTACATTCGATTTCGCCCTCGTTGAAAACCCTATCATCATACTCCAATTTCCTAATTATAATTTGTGGAAAATTTTTTCCTCCATCTAAACACACATTACCTTGTAATACTTTACCATCAGGGCATGAACAAATTGAATTCTTGCAAATTGAATAACCAAGGCAGTTTGTTTCTTCAACTAAACAACTTTCACCGGGGAGAGAATGAATTTTTGTTTTTAAAATTGTTGTTGAGTGAATTAATGATGGTGAACGATGTTTTGTTGATTGTGATGACGTCGATAAAATAGATTTACAACGACCAAAAAATCAACAACTGATGTAGGTGGGCATTGGCAAATTCCATTATTGCAAAATGCTCCCGAACCGCATTTATCAGTACAAATTTCACCAGGAATAGGAAGACGAAAATTTTCTTGTTTTTTAATTTTAGAGAATATTTCATTTTTTGATGGTGTTTCATTGCCCTTTTCTTCAATACAGCTTCCTTCATTTTCAATCTGACCAATTGGGCATGTAATAGGTTTTATTAATCTTTTACAGCTACCATCTACTTCATATTCTATATTTTGTTGGCATTTGCAAAAACCATCCAAGCATAAACTATTTCCATAACAATTTTCGCTTACTAAGCATTTTTCACCAATCCTTGAAATAGCTGTTTTTGGTAAATTATTCTTAAAACTTTTAATGTCTTTTCTCTTTTCAATAACATCATTAGTACATCTTCCAAAATGGCAAACTAATCCAGGCATGCAACGTTCACCAGAAAGACAAATTCCATTAAGGGGAACAATTTTTATGACGCAAAAATTGTTAACTATATGATGGGAAGGAAGACATAAACACACACCAAAATCACAAAAACTACCATTAGTACAAATTTCCCCTTTAGCACATGAGTTTCCAGGTGGTTGAAGGCATGTATTATTGGACTTCGATATAATGGAACCTTTGGGACACGAACAGATTGATGTTGCAGGGTCACAAAATGAACCACCTAAACATCTATCAATATGAATTTTACAATTATTACCTAATTCAACATAAGTACCAACATTTTTTGGTTCCTCAAATTGATTAACTATTGGAAGGCACTCAGATTTTTGGTAATCTGGATAATAACCCTCGAAACAATAACATATACTTTGATAACAAACACCGTTATTTTTAGCACATGTAAATTGTCCCGGTAAGCATACAAAATCATCCCTATTACTATTTTCTTCAAAGTATTTTTTACTCATTATTAGTTGATTTTTATATTCATTAGTTTTATAAAATTCTGAGATACTCTGAATTTTAACTTGCCTTTTAACAACTTTTTTTAACATTAAATTATTTTTTTTAAATTTTTTTATACTACTACCACCATAATACCCTGTTCCAGGAAAAGTGTGTTTTTGGAAACTTTTTGGGTTAATAATAAAATTATTATTTTTCTTTGGGGATAAATAGTAAAAATAATTTGGGAATTTTAGAGGCTCGAAATTTTTTGTTAAAAAGATACTAAAGAATGTTAGTTTATTGTTAATTAAAAATTCTGAAAGGTAAAAAATTAGTTTTTCTTATTCGTTTAATAAGTAGTTTAAAAATCATGTAATAAATATTCAATCGAAAGAAGAGCAAACATTTGGTTAGTAAAATATAACGAAGCAATTTAAGTGGGCAAGAGGACTTACCTGAAACACATGTTTGTTCAACAGCCCGATAATTAAGTGGACAAACGCATTGTCTATCATGACATGAGGCACCAGGATATGATGTTGAACATTGAATGTCACTTTTACAACCATATTGACCAGGATAAATTACTAAAAAATAAACAATATCAATAATTTTTTAGTTAAAAAAATCTTTAAAATATGTTTAAAAGTCACGATTTTTATTATTGTTATATTATTTACTAATCAAATTAAAACTTCTTATAAATTATGCATAAAGAAATTTTTTTTATTATCTCAATAAAAAGAACCACTTATTATTTGTGAAAGTTATTAATGAAAATGATTTTTAGAAAAAAAATGTTGACTATAAATTGTTATCATATTACCCATAACTATTCTTTTTTTGATACTCGCGTGACAACTAAACTTCGTAAGAGGTCATCTTAAATTAAACTATCAATTTTGATTATTTTATTTACTCCTTTTGAAATAACTTATTCCTTTATCAAAAATAATATTTTATAAATTTCTTTTGAAAAAGAAACATTTTCCACTTAAACATACAATACTAAATTATAAACCAACATATTGTTGTAATATAAAATTATAATTACAAAATCAATTGATATAAAGTATTTGTAAATATTGTGATTACTTAAAAACAATAGGTATCTATAAATTGTTAACTTTGATTTTCAACTTCGTCTTATACTATTATTAATACTTTTATATATTATTTATTAGAGTTACTTAATTTATTATAAAGTTAAATAAATAAATCTTGAAGTTTTATATGAGATATGGGGGAGTAATGAAAAAATTTATCGTTTTTTTAAATGAAATAAAGATTTTTTATCAATAAGTTTACTAATCAAACCTAAGAGTTTTATAATAAAATTATAATTACATTTTATTACAACTTTTAATATATAATATTTATGTATAAAAGAGTTGTTGTAGCAATATAAAAAAGTAATAAAAATAAAGGTAATAATAAAAACATATAAAAGAAGTAAGAAAATTTTATAGTTAAACCTACCTTTTTCACATTTTCCATTAACATTTACGTGTGTTGATAAACACTGACATGATGGTGGACTTGAATTACCATTACAATATGCCCCAATCATACAATCAGTATTTAATGAACATATCTCGCCAACTTTCAAGAATTTAGCACCAATTGATAGTGGTTTAGATAATTTTGTATATCCATTTGTTGGCTGAGTATAAATTGTATTAATTATTGTTTTTGATGTCGTTGTGAAGGAATTGTTGTTGTTGTTGGAGCTGATGTTGTTGTAACCATTATAGTTGGTTGGGTATAGTATTCATTATTCTTTTTTATAGTTTGATAAATAAACTTTTGAGTTGTTGGGAAAGTAATTGGTCTAGAAGTTGTTGAAAAAGTTACTGGTCTAGGAGTTGTTTGAATAATTATTGGTATATTTTTAATTGTAGATGGTAATATAACTTTACTAGTAACAATCACTGGAACGCATTCTTCATTTTCATTAAGATCTGTTCCTGAAGGGCAAATACAAACAGGAATTGATGAATCACATATAGAACCTTTTGTACAAATTTCACCATTTTCGCAAACTTCACCTGGCCCAACTTCTTTTCTAGCCATTTTAAGAATACATTTTCCATTAACCTCTATTAATGGTAAGACACAACGACATCTTCCAAGAATACAAGATGAATCATCAAGACACTCTGTATATGCATTACATAAACCACCCACTTTGACTATAAAAAAATGTAATAAAAATTATTAATAGGTTTTTAATTACCTTTCTCAACTGCAGGTACTCCATTACTAGGATTGACACATTCGCCATCTTTTTCAATAAGTGTTCCAGGGCATAAGCATAACATACTTGATGTTATACATAATGATCCACCAGTACAAATTTTTCCATCACTACATTTTTCACCTGGTTTAGAAAATAATGATTCTATAATAACAACAATAAATTACGAAATAAAAATATATATATACCTAAGAATGTAAACGGCTTAACTGTACTAGTTGTTGGTATATTTTTAATATCAATTGAATTAATTTTATTAAAACTATTTTCCCCATCTTTCTTTATAATTAAATCATTAATATTTTGTGAATAAGGACTTTGTTTACGAAAAGTAAATTTAAAAGTACCATCTTTTTCTTGTACTGATGATACAATTATTGGTGATCCTTCATCATTATCACATGATAATGTTGCTACATTTGGAAAAGTACCAAATGGACATAAACATTTTCCTTTTTTTTCATCACATACTGTACCACCAATACATGTTTCACCATTAATACATGTATTATTTAATATAGCAACTTTCAATGGTGTCTCAGGAATAGGTTGAGGATTTTCTTCAAATGTTGGATTGTATAAATTACCTTGATTTGTTGTTGTAGGATATGATTTAAAGGAATTAAAATTAAATGTGATTCCATTATTATTAGTATTATCAATACACGATTGTGATGCAAAATCAAATTTTTTATCAGGAGTGCAAAATTTTTTATTCCAAAAACCAATTGTACCAATGTTAGCGGAGACACATTTTAGATATGCTTGAGGATTATGTGATGGATCTGTAGCTAATAGAATATCTCTTTCTGTATTACATGGTTGGTTTTCTTCTACCAGTAATGACAAAGTAATATTTATATTATATAATAGTATTAATATAAATAAATAAATATTATTATTATTAATAAAAATCCTCATATTTGTTGACTAAAAAATGAAACATAAGTAAAATAAATAATAAGAAAATTTTTTACTGAAGTAAATTAGTATTCTTATATGAAATGTTATATGGTGAAATAATTTTAAAAGAAAATATAAATTGTAAATATTAATAAAGAATTTATATCGGTAGATTGCCAACATTAAATAAAGAGTAAATAGTTTAAATGTATAAAAAGAAAGAATGTCAAAAATAATGCAATTACCGGGTTAATAACTATTTAAGCTCATTATTAATATTTAGTAGTTAAAAAGATAGAGAAGATATTGTAAGGAAAATAGTAATCCTTATCATTAAACAAATATCAAAATAAATAGAAATACCTTTTGTAAAAGTAATTGTTTTACAATATTATTAAACATATTATAAACTATATATAGTAAACTTTTATTATATCATTAATAATAATAATAAATAAAATAAAATGTGTAGGATATCAAAAATGTGATGAAAGAAAAATAAAAGTTAAAAATCACTACAAATACTTGTAGGTTTGATTTCACGAATCAACAAAAATACATTGAAAAATGACATACATCGTTAGGTAAAGTATATATAAGATTTGATAGTAATATAGTGACCATTGAACGGTAAATGATGGTGAGCTAAAAGAATATCCCCATACAATTATGTACCACAAGTTGGATTGCCTTTTGAAAAGATCTTACTCCATTGAGGTAAAATATATGTAAAATATGATGTGAGAGAAGGTTAATTTTGTGGTATGAAAAAGTAGAGACTTCAATTTATAGTATATATATGAAATATAAATGTATTATATAAAGAGGAGATGAAAAGGTTAACTAATTTTTAATAAAAGAAAATGATTAAGATATTGTAAAAGTCTTATTTAAATTTATTTTTATATTAATAATATTAATTGCACTAAATTATATTATACATATGAAAAGTTTTGGATGATAAAGTTAGATAAATAATTTATATAAAAACTCTCTTCATCATGGGAATTAATTTTGTACTATAATTTAAAATAGGTATAATAATGAAAATGATAACCTAGGTATATTGTATTATTGTACTAGAAAGTTTACTCAATTGTTTACAAGAATAATTATATTTATATTATTTAAAGAAGACAAGATATATGAATATCATTTGAAAAACTTTCAATACCTCAAGATATCTTTTTCGTGTCTTCTAATTGTTTTAAACAATCTTACACAATTAAAATGTATAAATATATTTTACATTTTGGTTTTGAAGAGTTTTTAAGGATCATATCAATAGTGGGTTTTTAAGATAGATAGAATTAACAAGACCGTGACATTTGTTATGAAATTTATATGGCTAGTTAGGTAGAAGGAGGATAAAAAAAGATAAATAGTTAGTAAGAGATTTAAATTTTTATAAAATAAAAAGTTTAAAAGTTAGAACATTTGAGTGGTATTTACATTTTATTAAAAAATAGAACACTAGTTTTGAAAGATTTTAAAGATAATATCAAAAAATAATTTTGTCATAATTTTAAAGATTTTCCATCATAAAAAAGTAATACTTTGATTATAACAAGCTATGAAAAAATATCACATATATGTTTTTCTCTTTCATTTAATATCATTTCAGAATGATGATGTGAGTTTGTTATTGTTGATGTGAAGAATGATTCGAAAGAAAGATTATTTGATGGTTCTTTCTCCAAAGAGGATGGTTGTGATTGAGATATAAAAGGATTATTTGTTAATGTCAAACAATTTGAAATATTTTCAAATGGATTGGAATATACATGCTTCTCGGAATCACTCTCTAATTTTGACTTTATTATTGGATTTAAAAATGGATTTGGGTGGTTAACTAAAGTAAATATAAGATAAATTAAAAAAGACAAAAAACTACATACTTTTGTTTTGACATTGTTCAATATCATCTTTTGAAGTGTTAGCTGTATTATCTAAGGAGACTTTTGTAGTGAATGGGCTAGTATACTTTAATTCATAACTGCCACATTGTAATGGTGTAGTTGGATTTTTTATATCTTTGTAAATAGTATTTGAAAAAGAGTCATTTGGTTTGTTAGATGTTAATGAATTTTGATAAAAATCAGGAAAAGTAAAAAATGTTTGTGAAATTATAGATGAGTTATTTTGGTGAGTGTTACTTTTTTCAATAGATGTTGTTGAAAAAGGATCAAATAGTTGTGATTTTGATGATTCATTCTTTGTTTCTTCAAATGTACAAGGCCAATCATATTGATTTGTTGAAGCTGTCGGAAAATCAAACATTGAATTGGAATGATTAAGTAGTTTCATTTCCTTAACAGGTTCTGGTGGTCCAAATATATTATCAAAATTATCAAATATTGCTTCTTTATCTTTTTTAATTTTACTTTCATTTTCTTTTAAGTTTATATTTTGTTTAACCCGTGAATAATTTAATGGAGAAATATTATTGGTAGAGTTTTTTGTCATACACACATAAAAATCATTATTTTTCATAATTTTAGGAATAACTTCACGAACACCGTTACTTGAATTGGTAAAACCAGCAAAACAACTACCTGATTTTGGGATGGCAAATAATTCTTTAGCACCAATAATTACTGTACTGCATTTAGGTGCTGAATACCACATTCTTTTTTCATATTTTAATATTAAATGATCTTTTAAATTTTGTAAATCTATTGGTTGTTTAAAAGGCTTTGTTCCTTTAAATAATGCCAAATAAATATCTTTATTCCATTCATTTCCCCGTTTTCTTAATAAATCAACTTCCGAATTGGTAAATGTTGACATTGATATGGATTTTACTCTATGAGGTGGTGTTAAACCACGCCTATAATAATAAATATATTTTTTTAATGAATGATATAATACAATTAAACTCACAATAGACCTGAACAATTCATACAACAGAAAGAACCTTGTGTTACATTTACATATGTAGGGCCCCTTTGTCCACACTCCGAGCAAAATTTATTTGCATATATTTTTGCTAACTCTCTTAAAGCACAAAGAATATACATTTTTGAAAAAAAAGGAAATTTTAAAAATATACCTTACTGCTTTAGATAATTCCTCCTCCTCATAACGTTTCTTCTCCATAATATATTTTTGTTGTTCATAATAACCTTTATAACGATACTCGTTCATTGCAATATTAGCTATTAATTATATATTTTTTAGAAAAAAAATAGTATGTTTCTAAAATATTTAGACAAATATGACTATGAATTTATGTATTAATATTATTTGAATATATCAAATGAGGGTATTAATAAAATTGTACAGCTTGTAATCTTGTATCTATGTATTTGTAACAAGAATGACTTTTATCGAAACCCCAAAAGATTTTCATTCATCTTTTTCTAGTTAATTTTTCTCCATATCAAACTTTTAAAATAGACAGTTTTAAAATATATACTATATATGTAAAATATTTACACTGTATAGCATAAATTATAGTATCCTAAAATAATTGTACAAACTAAAACATCACTTGTTTGATAAAGAATTTTTATCAACACATCAATTTTAAGTTTCAACTTTCTATACTGTTTTTAAAAAGAGTATATAAATAATGTAATTGGTATATATGGATGATAGTAAGAAGTTTCATCTTAATTGTTTCCTTTATAAATTTAACTAGCATATATATAAATAAAACTAAATATACTCATAATATATCTAAAAAGATAAATATATTTACTTTACAATGGCTTAATTAAAATTTTAGGATATTTTTTAATTGACCAATTTTAAGAAAAATAATAGAAAGAAATGATTTAAAAACATTCTCTATTTATAATACAAACTAATTATGGAAAGATGTAAGAGTAAAATTTTATAATCAAGTGTTGTATTTTTGAAGAGAGAAACTAATTGCCATCAAAAGTACATGTAGTGTTGAATAACATGACAAAAATTAATAATAAAAACCATTCAATTTTAGCATTCATTTAACGGAACTAATTGTCAAACTAGTGTTTTGCTTTAGATATTTTCTTTAAATATCAATTAAATAAAAACATAATGGCAATTGATGTAGTAATTTGATTACTTATTTGATAAAAATATGCAAAAAAAAATACTTTTAATATAATCAATTATAAGCATAAAGAATTTTTTTTAATACTAATCTTTAAATTCGATAAAATATTTTTTTAAAATAAATATATCCACACATATAAAATTTATTTGGTTAAATATAATTATTAAATAAAATTTCTTAAATAGATAGAATTTTTATAAAAATATTTAATTTAAGAAATTTAATATAAATAAAATGTTTTATATTCATATATGCCAAGAAAAATTGACCGTCTTTATTTATAATAGTTGAAGGTCAGAATTTTGAAATTTCGTTTGAATTAAATCTTCTAATATAATTTAATATTAGTTCATCTGAATGTATGGAAATCAAAAAATAAAAATTTATTCTATACACATTTTTCTACTCTTTATTTATTTTAAAAAGTTTTACTTAAACCAAATCATTTGCTTTTTTCATCTTATATATATATTCTTGCTTCTTCATTCTCAATATTATTTCTTTTATTACTTTAGAGATGTGTTGTGAGGAAGAAAAATTTAAAAAATATTATTTTTAATGTAGTCAAAAACTATTCAAAGTTTCTTTATTTTCAACATAATCGCTAAATCGGTATATTTTTGTTAAATAGCATGTTTTAATCTTTCTTCCCTTTTATATATTATTTGTTATAATAAATTACCCACATTGCACTACCCACCAAATATTTGGTCCAATACACTTTATCTTTAGTCAAATTATGCCCACTGATGCTGCATATATAAATTTATCCATTTTCTCTTAACTTTTCTTTCCGGAAATATATATATATACTTTTAAGAAAAGGGGTAAGTAAATAAATCATAGAAAAAAGAAGGTTTAAAATAAAAGAACTATTAAATTTATTATTCAAACACTTTTTTATCTCAATCATTTCATTTTATGGTAATTTGATAAACGGCTATCAATGAAAAAAGTGTTATAACTTCTGACACATATCCACATAATGTATATATACTCTTTTTTTATTATTCCTCTTAGCATATTTATAATTTTCAAAATATAAAAAATTGGTTTTCTTGTTTTCATTTATAGAAAAACTGTTAATAACCATTATATATTAAAATGTTATATTATATCATTTTATATAGATATACTTAATTAATTTAGTTTTTGTATAAAAATAAAATATGTAGTAAAAAAGTTATAGGTTAAAAATTTTTGCTACAATCAATCATTCTTAAATTTTAATGATAATCGCTTATACATGACAAAAATTTTGTCTTTCTTTCATTGTAATAATCAATGAAATATTACTACTAATTTTGTATATATATCATATCATTAAAATTAAAAATTTTATTTTTAAAATATCTATCCAAAATAATTATTCTCCTCAATGATATATATTTACCAAAAGAGAATAAAATAAATTGTTATATAATGTCTACTTTAAATGATAATATTATACATCAAAAATAGCAAAGAATGTATTGTATTACAAAGTTACAATTAAATAATTTTTTTTTCTACTATTATATGAAAAAAATTTTAAAACTGTTATGTCAATGATAATGTTTACTATAAATTTTATACAAAAAAAATATAATTATAAAAAGCATTTTTTTGTGTGTTTTTTATAAGAAAAAAATAGGTTACGAAATATTATGAAACATATTTCATTATTTTTTATGCATTATCCCGACATATTATAATTATTTTTTCCTTGTAATTTTTAATAACTCTATTATTATAATAGCTCTCCTCTGCGCACATTTATATTATTTGTATACCCCTACCTTACAAATATACCTTATATATATTATCATTTATATATATTAATATATATCTTTTATTATTTTATTAAACTATCTAAAATATTTATAAAACTATTATTATCAGCCTTCTTGATTCTATTTATTTTATTAAAAATAATATATTAAATTGTCTATATATATTATTAAGAATATAAACGTATTTATACATACTATTAACAAAAATTATTAAAATACAATTTTTAATTCACCATTTGGTAGTTGGTTCCAACATCATTTTATTCATACTATTTCTTTCATTCTGTATAATATTTTACACATAACTAATATTGAACGGAGTTATATATTTTTTTATATTTTTGCTTGCCTCTTCTTTGTCACAGCGACTTTAAGAAAATTAATTTTATAAATACATTTATTGTTTTTATTATACAAATATGGTATTCATATGTCATAAAATTATAAATTTCTTTCTCCAGATGTCTGGAAAACATCGATATAGAGGAAATGAATATGGAGAAAGAAACAATAATCACCATCAACAGGAGAGTGCAGATTTTTCTAAAATAGATAATATTATTAAAGTTTTATCTAAATGTCATGTGGTTGTGGGATTAATATGTTTAGTGTTATCTGCTTTGGCCGACTATTTATCATCAACCGTTCAAACTTTAAGATTTTACGGTCTTCAAGAAGTATGTTCTTTCTATTTTGTTCTTCTTGGTATTGTTGGGATTGTTGGAGCTGCTAGTCGTAGACGTGGTATTATTATTGCTTTTATGATAATGAGCCTTCATGCTATTCTTATATTTTGTCCAGCAATTATTATAACAGCTAGTTTTGATATACATTTTTATCAACATGAATGTTGGGGTGTTTGTGATTGGCATTTATTAACTACTAATATTGGGCAAGATTCGAAATGTCAAATATTATGTGGTGCTAGTGTTGACTATCAAAAAAGAAGGTAGATTAATTCTTATTTTAGCTAATTATTTACATTTTTTTAGTACAATGACAAGACTTGGAACAGACTACAAATTAATGGCAGGATTGATAACAGCAGCAATTATAGAATTATTGTTAACAATTGCATCTGCGTTAGTATGTAGTCAAGATATATTTAAAGGCCATTGCAATATATTATCATCGTCATCATTGGAAGAAACAAAGTCCGACAATAATCTAGTAGAATTGATACCTCTTAGTAAGTAAATGTTCACATTTTTATATATATCTAACAATCATTATTATGAGAAAAGTTAACGATGTCAAAATTCAAAATATACAATGAATAATATAAGAGTTAAAAGTATTATTAAATAATAAAAAGAATTAAATATATGATGAAAAAGTATTCAATGAGTATAAATATAAAAGATACTCTATCTTTTTATCATCATACATTTGATTGTCGATAAAGTGTGAGAATAGAACTAATATAAATTTTTTCATATACGTATTAACTTTCTCAGGAAAAGGAAGAAAGTGAGTGAAGATATATGGAATTGTATTGAAATATATCATGATCTCATCATTTTTTCTCATAATTTATTCACATTCCAAAGTTTGTTTCATGTTTAATTTCGCATAAAAATTTTTTATATCTAATCTATTACCATTATTTTTTTTTTCTATCAATTTTATAATAATTATCTATATCAATATGTATAAAAACAACGATTTAACTGTTCTTTTTAACGAAATGAAGATACAATCTCCACAACAATATTCATTTTTATCTCCACAGACATCAGATGTACAAAATTCACTTTTAAATAGTACACTAAGTAGGTTTAAAATATTAAAATATCTTATATTGAAAATTAATTTTAGGCTTAAGTACCAATAGCACTCCAACATCTAGTACAACTATATCAACTGCTACGTCACCTGGAACTCCTGAAGCGGTTCGTCAGCATGGTGGAGTGTCACCAGTACCATTTGAATTAGTAAATAAACTTTTATCCTTGATAAAAGAAAAACCATCCTATGATAGAGATCAACGTAATAAGAGAGAGGTTGAACATAAGATAAGACGCTTTAACCAAGTTATGAAGAATAAATCACGTACTATCAAAAATCCAATACTTAAAAAATTTCTTCAAAAAAAGCAAGAATAATTATTTTCCTTATATATACATAATGGAATTAATTGTTTCGTTAATTTTTTTATTTCTATAATATTTCTAATAAAAATATGTGCATTATTTACATATTTTTTTTACAATTATACAAACTTATTTGGTTATAAAGGTCCTTTTTTGAGATATAAATTATTATATATCATTAATGTTTAAATAAAAATGTTTCGTTTACACGTAAATTTTAAATTTCCCAGTTGAAAATTAAACGAGAAATTGAAGGTCTGCAAGTTTTGAAATGTCTGCTAAAACAATTTTTTTAGTTGTTGTGTACGTAAAAAATAACTTTACTTAACCACACATTTTTACCATTGTGAAAAGTTTGTTTTCATTTTACGGATACAATTTTAATCATACATTTTAAATTCAAGTACTTTATCATTTTGTAAGTTCAACAAAAACTAAAATAGCTTACAACAAAACAAATAGAAAATATATTTTCCATAAAATATCTAAATATTTGAACTTTATATAAATTAAAAAAATATTAAGAAAAGCTCAATTGTGCTGTAAATTTTTATATATAATTAATCAAACGTTTTAAAATTGTTTTCTACTAAAGTAAAGACCAGAAAAATTTTTAAAATTACTTCCATTTTTTCATGTTTAATATTACGAAGAGTAGCTTTAAAAATATATAGTTTGAATAATTACAGATACCGACGGTTTTTTTTCACATTTGCATGAAAACAACTGTTTTTAATCATAAATTGTAGATATTATGAAATATAATTGTACTAAAGTGAAGTGACTTCTCAAAAATATTATAAACATAACCTAGAATTTTAGTATATTTAATAAATTGTAATACAATTTATTCAATTGAAAGAAATATATTTTTAAAAAAATGTTATTTTGAGAGAATTGTAAAATATACATGTATATATATTTTATAGTCTATAAAATTAATATAAATAGTCGTTTAGAGTTATAATATTATTTTTTTTTATTATTTTCTAAATAAGCAATTAATTTAAAAAATTAGATTAAAGGAATGTTTTATAAAAATGTTTCCTCAACTGGTGGTGGCGCAATATTATGTTCAGGGAAAATTTTTTCTCTCTCCTCTTTTGGGATTTCATCAAGAATATCACGAATTTTTTCAAATTTTTCTCTTCTTCCAATATTTTCGTCTTTAAAGATTTTTTCAATTTTGGATTTTAATTCTTCTGGTAATTTGTCAAAGAATGGTGGCATTGGTGGTCTAATTGTCTTTCTAATCTCCTCAGGCAATCCTTTAATTAACTCTCTTGCTTGTTGTCTTTTTTCATGGAAATTAAGTTCCTTGTTAACGAAAATTTTTTTAAGTTGTTCTTGGACATCTTCTGGAAGATTTCTAAGATGTGGTGGAAGTGGAAGTTTTTCTAATACTTCTGTTGGAAGACTTTTCATGATTTCTTCAACATTTGACCATTTTTCTGAAGGTGAAAGGTCTTTGTTTTCATGAATATTTTTGAGTCTGTTATAAACTTGGCTTCCAAGAATTTCTTCAAACTCTTTTGGTGGACCCATTGGTGGAAATGGGAATGGTCTTGGTTTGATGAGTTTTTTGGTTTCTTCTGGAAGGGAATCAATCAAACTCTTAATTTTATTTCTTTTCTCTTCTCTTGTCAATTTTGGAGCAAGTTTGATAGCTTTAAGTTGATCTTGAATTTCTTTTGGAAGATCACGAAACTCTGGTGGAACTGGGAGTTTATCTTTAATATCTTGTGGGAGGTTGCTTAAAATTTCATTAACTTTATCCTTTCTCTCTCTCCATTTTAAATCATTGTTCTCATGAATAGCCTTAAGTTGATCTTTAACATCTTGTGGTAATATTTCCTCAAATTCTTTTGGGTAAGGTCCCTAAAAAATAGTAATAGGATAATTGTAAACAAAATTGATTTTTAAAATAACTTACTCTTGGTCCTCTCCATGGGAATTTTCCATCATGTTCTCTTGGAAATGGATAAGCAGAAACAGCAATAATCAATCCAAAAATTGCAAGTAAGGTAAATGTGTTAATATTGAAAGAAACCATTTTAATTTGATGAAATAAATATAAAAATTGAACAATTTATACCCAATTTAGTTAATAAAAACTTAGTAATATGAAACCCCGCCTTTTTAATGATTTTTAAATTAAGTACTTATTATTCATACTTCTTTTGTCTTGTTAAGGCTTGTCCATCGCAACAACCACCTTCGAATGATTTTAATTTTTATAAAATTTACCAAATCACATTTATTTGTTTATTTTTCTAAGTTGGCTGAATAAGTAATGCGAAAAAGATGAAAGGGAGTAGAAAATGAGACAGGGTATTGAAATGTCTAACTTTTTCACCAATTTTATTCAAAGAACCATTATAAAATAGAAAATAAATTATATTTAGAATGAATTACTTGTCTTTTTAAACCTCTAATATAAAAATATGTGTAAAAAAATAATTAAATCTAGTTGGAGTACACGATATTTCAAAGTCAATAGGTCAAATACCACTTTAAATTATTCATTACCAATGATTAAATCAAATTTTATTTTTAACTAGAAATTTTTGTTTCTGATCTTTATAATTTATTTCGAAAACTGTAACCTTTAATTGTTATTGAGTGTGTATCTTATTCGACAAACTTTATATCTAGAAACAAAATAAACATAAAAAAAAAGTAATTCAAAAGAAAATTTAATTTAAAATATTTTGTTTTTGCATAACACAAGAGATGTATCATTCTGAAGGAGGAGAATTACTATATGAATAACTTATCAATAATCACTTTATGATAAAAATAAACAAGTTGTCAAGTATAATCTTTATTTATTTATCATCTATTTTGAAAAAGATCAACAAAAATATATTTTATAAGTCAACTATTCCCATCCAAGGTTTTTTCTGATTATAGGATCATCAAGCATCTTTAATTCGTCTTGCTTTTCTTTTAATAATAAATCAGGGATATATCTACAATTATCATCTTCCTTTGTAAAATCTTTTATCGTAATATCAACTCCAATTGGAATATGTGTCCTAAGAATTTGTGCAAAAAGTTGTAGTTTAACTGAAGGAATATTATCTATACGAATAATTCTTTGATATAATGTTAATAAATATTCTTTATCAACTACAGACGAATTTGGTTTGTAAAGTACGATTCTTTCTCGTTTACCTGGAACAGCATAACTGCAAAAAAATAATTGTTTAATGAAATTACACTACTACCTTTCAACTACATTGAACTTAAAACGGCCAGAAATCCTATGAACATATGATTGAAATAATTCTAATGGAGCATAGTCATAGCCTTGTAAAATAACACTAATTTGAGGATGTTCAGGATACTTCCTATGATCCTTAATTTCAGGTTGCCTTAAATATTTCGGGTCAATTTTAATAGCTTTATCACGAAGACTAACAAATGACCGAATTTGTTTCGTCATACAACTTCGTGCACCAAGCATTTTTTCACAAATATTTATTCCTAAAATTAATAATATTATAAAGAAAATAAAACAAAATATTGCTAAGCCAGCTTATGATTTATATATAAAACATAAATAACTTTTCCACAAACAAGAGAAAAAACCTGCAAATGCTTGCAAGAACGCCGTGCACATTCTCCTACAGCAAATTAGGATTCCTGCAATGTATATATTATTCCAAAGACGATCGCTGTATGTTACAGGAAATTTTATGCTTAGATAAAAATATGTTGTTATGTATAATTATTTAACTATAGTGCTTGTGATGTGTTTGTATTTATTTAGAGTTTTCGTAATTATCTGTAAACTACATTTTTATGGTTTTCTTTGAGTTTAAATTAGTTTTCTTAGAATTTAATAAACATTTACTTTCTCTTTCTCAAAAGTAATTTTTATCAAATATTAGAGATGTTCAAATTTATAAACATAATTTATAATTAAATACATTGAAATAACATCTAATATAATTTATCAAATCTTAACGATGATTAAAAAAATGTTGACATTTTGGAAGAAACTCAATTTTCTTTTATTAAGATATTACTATAAAAATATTTTATTTTATTTGATAATTCCAACTAATGTTGTAAAGATTCATAGTATTATCTTTTATCAGAATAATTTTTGATCAATAATCAACTTCTCTTAATTTCTATTTAACTCTATATCAATCTTTTGTTTTTCTTTAAATTTTTCTATACGGATTATATTTTTACTTTGACAGTATTTGACATATTTAATAAAAATATAAAAACTTTTCATTAATTCTTTACTCCCACTTGTAGGAAAATTAATTCTCTGTAAAGCAAAAGATAACTTTTCAGATTAGGCTATAAAGAATTATGAGTAAATTTCTAAAAAATAAAAAATGTACTTATACGAAAAAGTAAATAAAAAAAATCTCTCAAAGGAAATTTATATAAATTTTACTGAAGATATATTTATGTTGGATTTTTAATCTTCTTCTTATTTCTATAAACTGTATTTCTCAAAGTATAGTAAAGTGGTGTTGCTATTGTTTTGAGGGAATGACCTATTATAAAAAAATCTTAATTCAATTTTTCCACAATTTTATAATATACATTTTCGGTTTAACGGCAATTGATACTAGAGATTTTAATTTCACGTAATGATAGAATTATTAAGATATCTCACTTTCTTAAATTCCTCAATAAATTGTATTAAAAAAAGCTTATAGGAAGAAAAGCAAAAGTTTTTTTCGATATATATGCAAAGTTTAATCTTTAAAAAATATCGACATCTATATTTAAATATTTTGTTACTACAAATTTTACATTTTTCTTCCAATGATCAAACCAACAGAAAAAAGTACATTGTAAATTGAATAATTCATATATTGTTAATAATTTAAAGATAAATGTTTTTTATGATTAAACAGAACATGCTACCGCGATAAAACATTTATAGAATAGTGAAATTGATTTTGTCATTGAAATCAATTTTTTAAACAAATTTATTTCGAGAAAAACTAATCTTCTGTTTGTAAAGATTATTGAATCATCGTAATCATTTCAAATGAAAGAAGTATAATACAATAAAATTACTTCTTTTACTAAAATTGTCAATTTTAGAGATAAAAAATCAATAAAATTATTTGATAATTTACTACCATCTGTCACAAAATATTAATTTGTTTTTGTAAAGTGAATGAATTTAAAAAAAATTTTATGTGAAAGTTTAACATTTTGTACATTTATATATATAATTACATAAGTAAAATTCTTTTTCTTTCTCAACAAAGATGAAATAAAGACTCCATATAGTCAACAAAAAGAAGCACATAAATGGTCAGCACTTACTTTGAATGTTCAAATTTTTTGTTAACATATGTTCTAATGCAAATAAATTGACAATAATTGATGAAGTAATTACTAGTACAATTTATTTAAAATGTATAGTTTTTAAAAAAAAACTTTATACAGTCGAAAATATACTAGCTGTAAATTAAATGACAAATTTAGAGTAGAGAATTCAGTTAAAATGTTTTTAAAAAAAGCTAATACTCAAAATCTTTGAAAGTAAAACACAATATACTCAGGACTAATTAGGTTATCAGAACTTTAAATACTAGCAAAATAATATCTCTATGTAATATTAATATGATAATAACTTTTTTAATATTAAAAAAAAGCTAAAACTTTTGTAATCAGTAAAAGATAAATATTTATCCTAACATTGTTCTACTACCAAAGACATTGAACTCAGCAAAAAAAGTATAACTTATTTTATTTGACATAAAATATGTGTTAGTGTCATGACACCTGAAATAATATTTATTTTTTGGAAAACCGAGTAAGCGCAAAACTATAAGTGTACCTTTTTTAAAAAAAATGTCTTAGCATAAGTTACATATTTATACAGTATAATATAATATTAGCAAACTTTTTGTGAAAGCTCAAAAAAGTAAACTACCAAAATGAATGTCTATTAACTTGAGGATATCCAGCACCCGTTCCATATAATCCAGCTGGGTAAGGTGTAATTGGACCTTGTCCTGGTTGTCTTGTTTGTATGGGTTGAGGGAATACACTAGACATTGGATAAGGAGCATCATTTGATGATGGATATGGTGTACTTCCAGGTTGATTAAACATTGCATCTCTAGAGAAAGCGTTCATACTTGCTACATGTTCCTGTTCCCTAATAATTTCTTCAAGTTTTTCTTTTTTTAATTTCCTCGAAAGTGCCTTTGATTTTTCAGCAATGAACAATTTTTTAAATTCATTCAATTCAATATCCCCATGGACAAATTGCTTTGCAATTGCCTCTGCTATATCCTCTGCTTCATGTTGTGCTGATATCAATGTATTGTTAATTGATTGTAATGAACGTTCCTCACCTAATTCATCTGCAATAATTTCAAATTTTTAACTATTATATATTATTTATCAATGCTTACCTAATTTTGCTTTTTTTTCTTTTAATATTTTAAGAATTTCATTTGCCTTTTGATGTGTTTTTAACAGTTTATCACGAGCCATATTAATTTCTGGTTCTAAAGCAAGGTTTTTCAGTGCTTGACTTCTCATTTTTAATAGCAAAGCCTCTTTTTCAGATGGGATGGATTTGATCTTTAAAAAAATTATTTATTTATACAAACAATTCTATTATAAAAACATACCTCAGGTAGAGTTTCAACAAGAGTCTTCTGATACTCATCGTTACTTAATAAATCTTGCAAATCACTGTACTTCATTTCTTTAATATTTTCAATTAGAGAAGAGAGGCAAACCTGCCTCAAACCTCTATAACCTCCGGACATAATTAAAATTCGAATATAGCTCTACAACTGTGATGTAATGTGACTCAAATATTAGCAAAGCTTTATATCTTGGGATAATGTTACTTTTCGTGTTAAGAATGTACACCGTGATTTGATTACTGATTCATGTGTAATGATGTAATCGAATACAGTCTACATATTTTGTTAACATTGCGAAATTTTATCTATTTTTATATGTGAATTGATTTTTTTTATCAAAAGTATAGGATTGTAATTTTAACTTTTTTTCTTTGTTTAGGTATTTTTGACTTTAAATATAAAAATTAACCACTAACAAAAAAGGAGTCATTAATATTTGTATATAAATTCCACAATGACTGAAGAACTTATTCTTCGTAGACTACTAGAATTACCTTATGAATTAACATATGTATGCTGTAGAAAATTAAAAGATGAAATATTTGCCGGTAGTACTATTGGAACATTGATGATATTTTCAAAAATGAAAAATGGTATATTACTATTAATTATAATTAAATATTTGATGTATTCTTTTAGGTGACAGAGGATATGAATCCAAAGAATATGTTAGAGCAATAGATGAAAAAAAATGTCCAATTTTAAAATTATGTATATCAGAGGAATGTAAGATAGTTGTAATATTGTATGAAAATCAAGTAGTTGTAAGAGATTTAAATGATTGTAGTATTGTTTATTGTCAAATTAAAAAATTTAAAAAATTAACGTCAATGGATTGTTATTATGATAGTGAAAAGGGAAAGTTATTTTTATGTGTTAGTGATGATAAAATGATAAAATTTTTCGAATGGATGGGAGATAATTTTAGATACATAAATATAATTTTAAGACCAAAAGAATTTTTAGATTCACCCACTTCCATTCAATGGTGTGGAAGGACCGGTATATTAGTTTTTGCTTTAAAAAAAGAATTTTTTTATGCTAATATTTTTGGAAATGATAAAGACGAGAAAACATGTATTTTATTAAAAAAGGATATCAAATCAAAAGAAGGACCTTTGTTAATATATATTGATGATTTAAACTTTATTGGATGCGCCCAAGGATATTCTATTTATTTTTTTAACTCTATTGAACCTTTTTTAAGTAAAAATAAAGATAGAGAAATAAAATTTACAGATGAAATAGTAGCTGTTTCTTATTCAATGCCTTATATAATTGCTATATTAAAAAACGGGAGATTAGAAGTTAGGTGTCTTCAAAGTTCTGAAGTTATTCAAAGTAAAGCAACTCCAACTCGAATTTTTATGATATACCCTAGTAAGCCTGGTGTATGCTTTTGTGCGTCAAATAAATTTATTTATGAATTAGATGGCAAAAAGAATTCGATGAAGACAATTGAAAGACATAAGAATGAAAAAAATTTTGATTTAGCTGCAAAGTTGTGTGATGTTTATGGTGTAACGGAGAATGAAAAATTTGAAATTAGAAGAGCCCAAGCTTTTGAGTATTTTAAGTTAAAGGATTTCAAAGAATGTATGAAAGTTGTTAAAAATATGAATCTTGAAGTATTACAGTTGCTGCAAATGTTTATACGGTATTTACCATATAATGATTATCCTTTTGAATTGAATGAAAACAATGACAATGATGGTAAAAATTTAAAAGAACCACTTGATGGGGATGATTTAAAAAAACTTTTAATTGAATTGATTGATTACTTGGTTGATTTAAGACATAAATATCTTAATGTTGTATTGGCATATGAAAATTATACTGGGAAATATTCAGAAGAAGAATATCAATTAGCGAGAAGATATCTAGTAGTTGTCGATACTTCAGTAGTTCAGTGTTATCTACATTTAGATTCAATAATGGTAAAATCTTTCTTAAGATCCAGAAATTTCTGTAACTTTGAGTGTATAGAAGATTTGTTAAAAGATTTGGAAAAATATGATTTGTTATATTTACATTACAAAAATGCTAATAAGCATGATGATGCTTTAACCGTTCTTCAATATTTGTATCAGAAAGAAGGAAGTGATTTTAGCGAAATTGATACTATGATAGAATATCTAAAAGAATTAGGACATAAAGAAATTGACACAATTTTAAAATATGCTAAATGGGTTTTTTCTATTGATGAGAAAAAGGGATTAGAAATTTTTATTGATGAAACTAATGAATATGATGAAGTTAAGATGTTTGATAGAGCTAGAATCAATGAATTTTTAGCTAATTACGATATAGGATTGAGTATACAATATCTTGAGTTTATAATTAATGTATGGCATGATGATACAATTACGTTTAGTGAATACTTAGGTTCATTGTATCGTCTTCGTATAGATGAACTTCGAAAAAACTATACTCATATTTGTAAAGACGATGATAAATTTATTGGTGCTGGCGAGGAAGATGGTGAACTTGGAGAATTAAGAAAGAAATTCTTAAAATTTTTAAATGGAAATAACCTATATTCACCGAGAAAGATGCTAGAATCACTAAAGTCTGATTATTTTTATGAAGAAAAAGCTATTGTTTATAGGAAAATGAAGAAACATAAAAATGCATTGTGTATATATATTTCAATTTTAAAGCTATATGATGAAGCTGATGATTATTGTGAAATTTACTATGATCCAAAAGATCCAGATGATAGGGATCTTTTTAATTTATTATTTGAAGGGTATATGATACCATTTGATCCAAATATTGTTGGAATATCTTCTGATAGAGGTTTAAAAGGTTCAGTTAATGTTATGAGAGCATTAAGTATTTTAGAAAAACATGCAGATAAAATCAACATTACAAAAGCAATATCATTGATTCCTGATGATATTGATGTAAATAAATTAAAAAATGTTTTCTCATCAATAATAAAATGTAAAGTTGAACAATATGATGATATTGTATTTGAATCAGCAGTAACAAAATCATCCTACACTCGTTGTAGGGAGGATTTAAAAAAACGAAAGGCAGTTCATTTTAAAATTGAAACGGGAACAAAATGTTCCTCTTGTAACAAAGGAATTAGAGATAGTGCTTTTGTTGTTAATGAAGATGGAGGCATTTATGATTATGGTTGTTATACTAAAATATCGTACAATATAGAATAATAAAATAGCTTAATAAAATGTAATGTAACTAAAAATTATCTTTATATTTTTTATACATATGATTAAGTATATTTTATAAAAATTGTTTATTATTTTATAAAGTTATTATACAATAGCTACATTATATATAATGAATATATCGTGAAATGTTAGTATCATGACAAATTTTCTTATCATTCCATTACTATTACCTATTGTTATAAGTACATATCTTAATGATTGTTTTTGGGATCCAATACCAAATTATGGTATGTACGAGAGAATAAGAATTATTTTTGACAATGCTCCAATTATGGGTGGACAAAAACAACATAGAGATTTAGCATTGTTAGTTGAAAATAACAATGAATATTTTGGATGGACGATAGATACATTTACAAATATTAAAAATATCAGTGCTGAATTTAATATTGATGGTAAATATGTTTTAAAAAATAGAGGATTTAGAATATTGACAGATAAATTTCAAGATAGTTCTTTTGAATGGACAAAGTGTAATGAAACAAAAAGAGAAAATCTTGTTTATTATAGAAATACAAAAGCCATTATGTTATATGATTCTATATCTGACAGTAACTATTATGGATATCTTTATAATGATACAATATATAGTGTCAATTATCAAAAAGAACCAATTACTGAAAATATTCATTTAACATTGCATACACTGTTTTGTCTTTCAAAAACAAAATAAAATTAAACGTTCATTTTAATAAAGTTTTTTTTAAGTTATTGATGATGAGAGTCGTGATCTTATAATCACAAGATTTTAAAGTTTCATTAATTCATAACTTTACGTCCTAGATTTAGTATTTTATAATATTGTTGATTTATATTACTAGAATAATAAATTCTAATGCGAAAATTGATATATCATAGATTATCCTGCAAAAGTATATTTTCAATAAACTTAATTTTTAGCTTATAATCACATTACTATTTTTAACGAGGTTTCAGACTACTGCAAATCATTCTAAAATGCCTAAATTGAAAATTTCTCTTTCTATGTTGAAGAAAACGTTGATATATTTTTTAGTATAACTCTCAACATTTTTTTAAATTATTTTAACTTAGTTATTATTTTTAATATACTCGTTTTATCCATTCCCTTAAATATTTAATTACAGAAAATTTCTTCTTTTAATAATTCCATGTTGCTGAATTTTACTTTATACTTTTATCTCCTTAAATTTTTTAAATAATTCAACATTTCAATGACACTAATTATTTGTAGTATTTAAAATATTAATTTTTAAAACTACGTTGTAAGGAAAAGCTTTCAAATTAATTAGAGGTTATACCTTTTAAAATCATTTATATTATCAGGCTCTCATATAACTCTACTAAATTCTTTCTATCTGTCTTTTAAGTAAGTCGCCAAAGATACCTCAAATTTTAAATTCATTAGCCTAATTTTTGTCTCACTTGCACGTTTGAAACAAATAAATTCATTTGCTTTTTTATCTACAAATACCACTACTGAAAGAAATTTCATTCAATAGTATCTTATTAATTTCCAAACTAATAAACAAAATATATGTTTGGACGTTGTCAAGTAGAGTTGTGTTCCATCAATTGCTGCTTCAAAACGACCATAACTTATATAGAAATGTTATTTAGATAAATTCCTCAAATAATGTGGTACTAAGAAACTGTGTTTCCGTGAATGGCGAGAAACAGAATATTGGAGTATAAGGATCATTAACTTATTAAAACATAGTTCACAGTTAATAATATTTCCAATGAAATTACATAATAAATATAATTAGTGCATTTTTTGGCTTGGTTACAACTAGCACACAAGCTCATAAATAAATTGTGTTAAAGTTTTCTTTACATACAATTATTGATGATTTCCAATTAGTGCAATTCTCCATATTATGATAGGGATATAGGAGAAAATAGAAGTATTTACTATTAAAGGTTCTAAGAGGAAAAACACCCAAGAAAAATAGCGAAATGAATGTTAATTCTTTTCCGTTTGACCAAATATTTAGGCTCATATATTGTGAACAACATTTTTTAAAAGATAGTAAAAACAAATATTTAATGGAAAATATAATGATTTACAAGAATTTTAAGAATTACAAATAATTTTATTAATAATAGAAATACATGCCTTAATAACCTTCATTAGAAAATGTTATATCGTAATCAGGGTAATCCTTTTTTAAAATGTCTACAGATACTTGATGATCTGCCTTTCCATACCCAACCGAATATCCATAAACAAGAATATTTTTCCGGTCTTTATCATGATTTATCCTACCTCCTCCTACACATCTAAATTTCACATCTTTTGTTTCTTTTTCTTTTACATTATCCAAAATATCAGCATGATAAGGACAGCTACCATAACCACGAACAATCATTTTAGATTCTTTTGTAGCTTTATCTGTTGCCTCAATTAGAATGTACTTAAAGACACCAGATGGATCAATATCCACATTTTTAATAGTAGACAATGAAGCCATTAACGTTCTGGAAGAAGAGATTAACCTTTTAAACATCACAATTGAGCAATATCCAAAGTTTTAAAAAAATATCGTTTTAAGAGAGCGCATATTTTTTTGGAAAAGTACTGATATTTAAAATTAATCTTTGTTTTTTTTTAAATATGAACAGTCATTACACTTCATATCAAATAAAGATATTGGTGATGAACTAAAATTTCGCACAAATTTTTCTATTTCAAAACAGGAAATATGTACTTATTATAAAATTGCTAAATTAATTGTAAAAAAATTTTATTAGAGAAAGTAATTCAAAATGAAGATAAAATGGCAAATTATATTCCAAATCCAAAACCACTATTATATTTCCATTGATAAAGATATAGAAGTCGATTGATATCATCGTACTCATCATCATTTTCAATTTTGAACTTGTTATTTTTTCCTCCAAGGTGTCCATCTTCTAAGTAAACATGGTATTTGTAAAAACCAATCGTTTTAGATAAGGATACATAGAAATTATTAATATAACATGTAACCCGATTTTTAAATGAATCTTCAACTTTAAAGATGTCGCATATTTTATATAATTCAAAAATATTATGATGACTTAAAAAAATAGTATCAGCATAATAATACTTTAGGATAGTATAAAAATGATATATTGAAAAACCAACTATTAAAAATTGATTTCTGTTAGATTCTAAAGTATTTAAAGATTTATCTTTAAAGATATGAAAATATTTTGATAGAAATTCATTCCTTACTACACAAGAACCATCATAAAATATTAGTTTAACAAAATCATTTCGTGCTTCTAAATTATTAAATTTAAAAGCATCCTCTTCTTTTAAGTTGTACGATTTAATGTAGTGTAAAAATTCTTTCCGCCCATATTGATAGAAAGCCTTGGATAAATCTAAAGCTGACAATAGAACTTCACTTGCTTCCAATTCTTGATCAGTCAATGAATGTCCTTTTTTGGCTATATTATCAAGAACTTCTATTAATTCCATATATTTGATATATGATTGCTCTGGTGTAGTTGGAGTAACAACAGAATACGAAGTCATATTGAATTATAATTATGTAGTTATTCATTAATTCATTTTATATAGAAATTTTTAAACATATTCTAAAGCATAATTATTTCTAACAGCTTGATTATAACTTTTCAAGTAATAACAAACTGTCTTGAATGCGGTAAAGTATAAAAGAATTAGTTTTCTTCGATAAACTTTTCTTCTGTCATGATGCTGTCAATTTTGTGTATATCAGTTAAATAATACGCTTTAACTACATTGCAGTGATTTTTTTAGCTAAATATGATAAATAAGAATAAAATAAAGAATTTATGAAAATAATAGTTTAAAACTTTTTTAAAATAATTATTGAAAATTTGTGTCTATCATGAAGAAGCTATCTGCATTTTTTTAAACAATTTTCATTTATTGTGGTAAAAAAATTTTTATAACATAATCTTATAAAGTAAAAAGGGTTCCTTTTAGTTATAAATTTTCTAAAATTTCTACACTACCATTAATAAATATAGGGCAATAAAATGTTGCAAATTTGTAAAAAAAATTTAATGTGTTTTCTTCCAATAAAAATTGCTTTTTCAAAGTTATAATTTTTTTTTTAAAATAATTGATCATACTAATAGTAACAAAGATACTTTTAGTTATCATACCGTATATCCATCAAATTCTGTATTTATAAAATTAGGAATTAATTTACTATTCCTTCTCTCGAGAATATTTTACTTTTAAACTTAATTAAGTTATTAATCGAATTTCAAATTTCTTGGGAAAATTGGAAGTATAAATTAAATTTATTAATCAACATTTATTTTTCACTAGTCATATGGAATAAAATGTCTTAATCATAAATACTTAAAAATTGACAATAACGTGATTTTTGATGTCTAACAAAATGTAAATTATAACATTTAAGTGCCACAAAAATCTGTCTTCACCAGATAGTAAACATTTTTATTGAATTGAAAATTTATAAAAAAATTTGTCTTGAGATTCTAAATCCTTAGAAACTATTGTTATTATACTATAGTAATATCAATAAATTAACAAACTATATAATTAATTACTCTTATCTTATTTTATTGCTTACTTTAAAAATGTGATTTTAAATTCTCAAAATAACTTTGCAACTCGAAAGAAAATAATAGTATGTATATTACACTACTGTTAGTATAAAAAATTCATCTATAGAGAAAATAATTATTGCGTTTTTAAAATACAACTATATAAATAAAAATGTTTATTAAATAAAGAAACACTCATTTGACGAAATACATATTTTTCTTACTGATAATACCTATGAAGTTTTATGTTTTATAATCATCCAAATGTTTTTATTTTCAAAATACCCTTATTCATCAAAATCAAATAATATTATTTGATGATAAAATATTTGTACTATAGAATAGTAGAATATTCCAGCAGAAAAAAAAAACAAAAACCCCAATTTTGTTTCAAAATTATCGCTACAGGACTTTGGTACATATTTTCTAGACTCGATATTAGAAAATTATTAATTTTCCGTATTCTAATAAATTTATTTTTTTATTATAGTATGATATTTACGTCAAATAGAATCTTGCAGTTTACTCATTTTAAGAAATCTTCTCTGGTTTATTATTCTACAAAATATAATGAACTTGGTAAAATAATTAATACAAGCACCTTAAATACTATCTTAAAGAATGTCGAAAAAGATAACTCCATTAAAATATTGGATTGTACATATGTCAGTGGACCTAAACCTGATGTTGAGAAATTTATGAAAGAAGATTATGGAAATTTTGATATACTAATGAAAAAGGAATCCCCGTATGTTAACAATTTCTATATCTAATAGATATATTTTAAATAATTTTTACAGACATAAAGCAATGTATATTGATTCTCATATTCCCACAGCATCTTTATTTGATATAAATTGTGCCATGTATCCTGGAAAATTCGAAAGATTTTCATTTTATCCAGAAGAGTATTTTGAAAAGTATATGCAAAAACTTGGTATAAATAAAGATGATCATTTAATATTATATGGAAGAGGAGTATTTGGAGGTAATATGTTTGCTGGAAGATGTTTGCGCCTTTTACAATATTATGGACAAGAAAAGATTTCTTTATTAAATGGTGGCTTGGGTAAATGGATAGACGATAAGTATGAAGTTGCTTCTGGAGATGAGACTCCAAAAAATGAAGGAAATTGGAAATCTAAAAAGGCTCTAAAAGATATGTTAATAACATTCGAAGATTTAGAAGCTAAAGATAAGGATGGTCAAACAATTTTTGATAAAGCTGGTAGTGAATATACATTTTTAGATGCCAGACCAAATGATCAATTTACTGGTAAGGAGAATTGTTAAAATTTTATATATTTAATTTTTTGTAGCATCATTTATTGAAGGTTCTAATAACCTTGCAGTATCAAAACTTCTTAATGATAATGGAACAATTGCTGATAAAGAAATGATAATTAACGTGTTAAAAGATTTAAATATTGATACAACAAAACCAATAATTAGTTACTGCAATACAGGAACTCAGGCATCATTAGTTAGTTTTATTTTGGAATATATTTTAGGATTAAAAACAAAACTATATAATGGTAGTTTAACAGAACTCTCGGAAAGAGATCCAGCTCGTATTACATCTTTTTAAATATTAAAGATTATTATTACTGATTTGATGATTAGACGTTTGTAAATACAATATTAAACTACTTTTAATGTGTAAACAAAAAAATCCTCTTTTTTTTACAAATAAATGGAATCTAAAATTTCCCACATAAATAAAATATTTATAGACCATTGAAATCTTAGGTTGGTGCAAAAGTTCTGTCGTTATTTTTGAATATGATGACCAAGGTATAACAACACACAAATTTTATATATAATAAATGTTTCAAAGGTTTTAATTTAGTATTAAATGTTTGTTTTAATAATCATTGATTACTTCTGATTCTTATCAAATATTCGTAAAAGTCATAAATTGTTTTCCACCGCACAAATTAATAAACAATGTCGGAGTATTAGAGAATTGAGATAAAATAATGAAAATAATAACCTTCAAATGCAAACAGTTCTAATCCGATAATAACATATTGTTTTAAAGGAGATTTAGTATTATTATTGTAATTGGAAGTATTTCTTCATTACACTACAAAATAGATACTTTTATATGAAGCTAAAATCATTTATTCTCTCCCACTTATGTAGTAAGAAATATTTATTTTAAAATCAAATAATAAACTTCTTTTTTGATAGTAATGATACACAAATCACGTAAAAACTAAATATCAAGCACATTACTCTTTTATCTATATATTTTAGAATGACATTATTAGACTTTTACATTTCTCTGACTATAAATGACTATTATAGTGTGTGATTATAACAATGTATTACAACTTTTCAAGCTAATTTAATATGTAAAGCCATAAACATATAATTGTTATTTATATGGTTGTTAATATGAAAAATAAAACAGTATTTCCTATAATTGATAATAGTATAAATTTAGTTGATTGTTTATAAAATTTTTAATTACTTTTTAAAAGTAGTAGTATTTTTATAATTGTGTACATGTTTTTTAGAGAAAATAGTTCTTTATTATGGTACAACTTGGACGTGTTATTACTCCTGAAGAGTTGAATGAAGTTATTAAAAATAAGTTGGATAATGTTAAGATCCTAGATTGTACTTATTCTGTTAGTTCAAAACCTGATCCAACTTTATTTAAAGAACAAGAGTATGGAAAGTTTGATATACTGATGGAAAAAGAAACACCGTAAGTAATTTTTAAAAAAATCAATTTTGATATTCTTCTATAGACAAAGACAAGCGTATGCTGTTGAACATATACCTGGTGCAATTCATTTTGACTTGGATTGTGCAATGTATCCAGGAGAAATTGAACGTTTTTCTTTTTATCCAAAAGAGATTTTTCAAGAATATATTCGAGCATTAGGAATTAATGAGAATGATCATCTTATTATGTATAGTAGAGGACCTGTTGGGGGTAACATGTTTGCAGCAAGATCATTTCGTCTCATGGAAATGTATGGGCATGAAAAATTGTCTCTTTTATCAGGTGGATTTGGGAAATGGAAAGAATTAGGACTTCCAATAGAACATGATGTACCAACTATTCATGATAAGGGAAATTGGACAGCTAAATGCAACTCAAAAATCATTATTGATTATCATGTATTAACTAAGAAAGATTCTGAAGGAAAAGATTTGTTCGATAGAGCTGGAAGTACAGTTACTATTTTAGATGGAAGACCAGAGGCACAATTTAAAGAATCCCATTTAAAAGGTTTTCAAAATCTTCCTTTAGAATTACTAATTAATAATGATGGAACACTAAAATCAAAAGAAGACGTTCTTTCAATACTTGACAAATTAAACATTAAAACAGATAAAAAAATTATAACAACCTGTTTGACTGGAACTCAAGCTTCACTTATTTCTTTTGTTTTTGAAAATATACTTAACAAAGAAACTGTTGTATACAATGGAAGTTTAATTGAAATTCAACATCGTGACCCATCACGTATTGTATCATCTTCTTAAAGAAAAAATAAATTTTACTATTCGATTGTATTATTTTCAAATAAATTTTTTTTTTGATTTTTAAAATAATATTTTACTTATAAATTTAAAATATTTTTCATCATTATGGAATCATTATACATCTTTTTTTTCTCCTGTCTTTTCGCTTTCAAGGAAATATGATAAAATTTGTTCAACTTTTTGTGGACTTAATTTTGAGAAGAATTTTATGTGATAAGTATTATCATCTTGTAGTGTTACCTCTTTTATCATTGGGAAATTATTTGAAATCACATCTTGCTTAACTTCACTGTGTTCTTCTTCAATTTTTTTATTGGTATCATTAACAGTTGATAAATCATTATCTATTTTTCCTACTTGTACAGAATTTGGAACGTTCTCTTTTTGTTCTTGTTGTGGCTTTCTAGGTGGTGTTAATGCTAATGTTATCATATTTGATATCCCAATTTCAAAAACAGCTGACCAAAAAATGGCTAGAAAATACGAGATAACCGATACTGGTATAATAACGTTACAGAATGTTGTCAAAACATTTGTAAAAAAGAATGGACCTTGATCCATACCATAGAAATATAAAATAACCATATAATGAAGAAGATAAGCACAGAAACTAAGTTTTCCTAATGGTATCCAAATTTTCATAGACATAAATTTATTAATAATACCACCATATCCATAATAACATGCAATAACAACCCATGATAAACCAAGTGACCAAACTATTTTAGAGAAAGCTGAATAGAAAGCTCGTCCTGATAAATTCATATAATTACCAGCGGACCAATTAGCTACAGGTAAAACAATTCCTGCTAATGCACCTAATGCTACAATCCATAATACTATCACGAGGATTTTATTTATTTTAATTTTTTTTGTCGTTTGTAGGAAATAACCAACGAGAATTCCAAATACATAAACTTGACAACGAACCCATGGAGCATTATAAATAAGCATTGTATATTTCCAATATGGAACTGTAAGATCTTCTCTGTTACCAAAAGCAAAATCTGTTGGTGGAAATCTGTATGCATAAACTGTTGCAAGGTTACTGACAGTTGAAATAATAAGAATAACTCCTGAAACAATATACCCATACATTGGTTTTATAGCTAATGGTATAATTATAAGTGGTGTAAACAAAAATATTTGAAAATCTGTCGCTAAATACCATGTAGGAATATAGCATTGATTATCAACATCAATAAAATTTTGTAAATATAAAAAATTTATCCACCAATTTTTTGTACATGGATCTCTTTCACCAAATTCTGCAGCATAATAACGTGGAAAATTTCTTATCCATGTTTTTGTAAATATAAATGTATATAATGCTATTGACATATAATATGCTGGTGAGATTCTTAAAAATCTATGAATATATATCAAAGCCCATGCCATTGGTGAATTTGTTCGACGTTTATTTCTTTTGAAATTTTTGAACCATATAAATGACATTAGTAGACCACCTATAAAAATAAATGTATCTACAGAGAAGAAGGCATTTACAAGAAATTGTGTACCATAATCTCCAACAATGTTAAGTATATCTAATGGGTTATTTGTTACAGCAACCATAACAGATGTTGAATGTCCCATTATAACCCAAAACATTGAAAAAAATCTCATACAATGTATCGGTTGAATTGTTGTTGCTGGCTCACCTTCTTTTTTAGGGGGTGATTTAATTTTAAATATACTTTTTACATTAGTATACATTGATAAACATCTCATAAATTTAATTGGTAGGCTTTTGGTATATGGAAGTTTTTTATGATGAGGTAAAATCCACAATTCCCATAATGATATTAATATACTAATACCAAACATGATACCAATAACACAATATGTTATAATTCCTTGGTAATTAACAACGGCTTTATCATTTAATACACCAATTTTACAGACTGCACTTGTATCGTGTCCCCAAAGTCTATCAACTAATACTGCTAATTGATAAAAATCATTATAATTTGCACATGTTGATGGTATACAAATATCCTGGTACATTTTAATTGCTCCAGCAGAACACTCCTGTCCTAGAGTATATGTTGAACTATTAAGATCTTTTATCGTTTTAGCCAGATCAGCTGTTAATGGTCTATCTCTTCCATTTATTTTAATATTAATACTTTGACATTCTGTTCTAAGTCCAGTTGCTATAAAATTTCCACGCAATATTCCTGGTCCATAAACTCCTGTAGCATCAATCATAGATAGAACACCAGTTCCAAGTAATGAGGTAATTTCACTGGCATTTTTTATATTCATAAAAATATCGCAAATATAGGTGAAATCTTCCATACAATTATTGGATACATTTATATATTTTCCTGAAACAATATCAGAGCATGTTACATTTCCAGGAAGTGATTTAATTCCATCTCGTATTTGAAGATAAAAATTTTCATTTGAGAAATTTTGATGAAGATTTTTTAGTGTTCCATCCTTAAAAAACAAATAAATTATTATATTATTTATAAGTTACTTTATGATAATTATTAAGAGTTACAAAATCTCTTAATGATACATGAGGATCATGGAGGCTTTTCTCATTTAACCATGAATGAGAATAGATAAAAAAAATAAATAGTAAGATTAAAGTAAAAAATATCTTAATTATCATATTTTCTTATGATTTAAGATGATAATACCTTTAGCAATCTTGTCCCATTAATGTATATAATTAAATTACATGTAACTTTTTATACCTTTATGATAAGATAAGATTTTTCTATCACATACCTATGTTATCATGTTAAACTTTATAGTATATTTATTGTACCTAATTACTTTGGTATTATTATATAATCTATTGTTACTTTTATACCTTTTCAAAGTAATAATTTTTTTAATGACAGATAATGCTAAAAAGTATTACAAAGTTTTGAAAATAATTTTTTAATTAGATGATAACTTATTACATTATTCCTTTAATATTCAGTTATGGTAACTAAATCGTACCAATAAATTTAAAAAAAATTTCTTTTTATAACGTTACAGTGATCGTATGGGGAACTTTTAATATATTAATCTTAAAGATATTAAATAACTATGAATTGTAGAAGAATTACAAAAAAATTGAAATATTTGTTTATTTATAAAAAATGATAAATTTAAAGAAGTTTAGTTCCAAATTATTATAAGTCTTGTTTTCGCTTGTTTAATTATAAAAAAGATTTTCTATAGTTTTTATAATACCTTTATCTTCAATTGGTGGAAAATGAGTTTTATTAGTACATTTTATAACACTCCCATCGTAATAAATATCTAAAAATATGGTACTAAAATCGATGATCATTTTTTTAGTGTCTAATTCCTTTTCAAGTACCAAATCAAAAGGATACCTTGTTATTTTGTGACATGTTGAGTTGAATAATTTAATACCACATTTACTTTTAATTTCAAAATAGTAGTGAACTTCATCATATAATTGTGCGGTAATACTAAATGAACTACTTGTTGATAAAGAAGTTTGCTTTATCAATTCATCCTCTGAAACTAAAACGGTATTAAAAATTTAGGTCATTAATTACTTACAATGGGAAACTTTGTACAATTCTACATTCGTATTTTTAGATACATCTTTCGTCTTACATTTGATATAACCTTTGAGTTCAATTATTTCTGAACTTATAATAAAGGACAGTATTATAATTAATAAAATAATGGTCGTCTTAGCTTTGTATATTGGACACATTTTTTTTAATGATATTCGTAATGTATTTTCCTACATGTCATAAAACAAATTTGAGGTTTAAGTAATTAAAATTTGAAATTATCATAGAATTCCACAAGAAAAAACAAATTAATGTTTTATGTAGGAAAATTAATTAATTTTTTGAATTAAATAAATTCTTTTTCTAAATAATTATTATTTTCTTGAGGAGGTGAGTTATTCTTACTGAAAAAACAAACTATCCATATGACTAAGATTGTTATTAATATTGTGGAAAATATTGAAAGTAGAAAAAGAACAAAAAATATTATAATTAAAGGTTCTTTAAAGGGTAAATTAAACATGTAAAAAGATATAATAAACAAAAAAAATTAAATTTCGTAGTACTGAAACAGGTTAAATTACCAACAAATGTGCCAATTTTTTGTAATAATTTTTCCCAAACATAGAAGTTATTACTATAACAAGAAGCTGAAAAGAATAATAAATTCTGTTAACAAAAAAGATATGCACTAAAATTTTACAAAAATTATTATTCAGAAATTTATATAAAAAATTAATTTAATTTAGATATAAAATATATTAATTGAAAAAAATATTTTGATTGCAATTAAAATCACAATTTTTATTTCTCTGAACCTGGAAATGTAAAAAGAGTATTATAACAAGACATACTACTTATAAAACTCATGAAGTCATTTAACGTACAAAAAAAATAAATTAAATATTAATAATATTATGTAATTTTGCTATAAATAAACTAGAAATTGCTTTTATTTTTTCTAGAAATTATATTTATATAAATTTTATTATTAATAATCTTTTTGTTCTTTTAACAATCATAATATAACAAAACAATAAGTTTATACTTTTAGTTGAATGAATTATCCATTTAGAAAAAGATAAGTTGACATAAAAATAAATGTAAGAGTAGATTATTAAAAGAATAAATTTTAAATATAATCATATATTGTTTTCTTTTTTATACATCCGACAGATATCAAAATACATCATTGCATGATATTTGAATTTCTTGTTATATGTATCAGTTGTTTCTTAAATTTGTATAATAAAATTGAAGATGTTGTTTTGCCTTCCGAATAATCAAAATATGACTTTTAATAATAATTATGTAAACACATCACGCAAAAAAAAGACACAGATCCGTGTAAAATGTAGTAATTTGTTTCAACTAATAAAATTTAATTTTTTTGGACTGAGACTTATAAAGTATCTTCCAAGATCATCTTAAAAAATCAAACTTATAAAAGGATAAAAAGTATTGTGCATTTTTTTCATAGTAAAAAATAAACTTAATACGTTTTAATTTAAAAAAGAGCAAATACTAAAATAATGTTTTTAATTAATAATACTTTGTCTGGTAAAATAATTATTGCTTTTCGGTATTACTGTTATGAAATTTCTAAATTTATTGTTGTTAGTAGATTGTTTAAAATAATGATCTTTGTTAAAACGCTTACAAATTTACACAAGGTTAACTTCCAATAACGTACTTCATAATTTTTATATTAAGAAAAAATTATATTCTAAGATGGGCATAATATCGTAAAAACTATCAAGAATAAATAAAGTTATATTACTTGAACATGCCAAACATACATATTTTAAAAATAAAAAAAAATTTAATTTTCTAACAGACAGGACATTTTATTATATTTTATTTTGATTTGTAAAATTTGTCGCTTTTTTATGTGTTAATGTGGTTGAGAATAAAAATAATTTAAAAATCATTCATATGCAAAATTATTTTTAAATTTAATTAACGCATCATAGGTCTTTTCTCTTATACATTTATTATTATTTTTGCACTCAAAACAATTAGAATCTCTACTGACTTTTTCAATAACACATTCATCAAAAGTTGTTTATAAATCTTTCAATGGAGTCTCGTAAAATAACATATCCAATAATTCATGTTTTTTTTAGCTACCTTAAAAATATATTTTAAGTAGAAATAAAGATTGTTATTATTTTTATCGGTGTTTTATAATGCCGACAAAAGATGTACGCCCACACCGATCACTGATATTCAGGTACTTTTTAATTAATCAAAGTTTTTTTTTAAAGTAATATAATATTATAACAAGAATTTTTAGTAAACTTTGATTTTTTTACAGGTTAATAAGTCTATATATTCAATTAGCACTGCATTTACTTTTAAAGTGTTCTCTAATGAGACATGGTGATATAATATATCTATGTACAAAATAATAATTTTATTTTCGCTAATATTGTAATATATGTTAGATAATGTAAAATAAAGTAGATATCCAATAAATATTAATAATAAACAGTTTAATATGATCAACTATTTATAACTTTTTTTTTTAATAATTTGATAGAAATTTATCAAATCAAAATTACATCTGCCTTGATCACAATATTACACTTTACATAAATATATGTAGTAAAAGAAAAATCATTTTTTAATTGATTAGTTTAAAGCTTCTTTAAATAATTGGTATATAAAATAATAGAAAAGACATAATGGCATTATTTTTGATTGGCGCAAAAGAAAGAAATATATATAATATTAAAATGATGAATCATTGCGTTTTTTTTGCTTTCCTTTTGTTGTTAAGGACAATTTTATCATTTCCTTTATCTGATACTATTAATATAATTGACTCTAATGAGAAAATTGAATTTGAATCAAAAGATGAAAATTTATTACCTGTAAATTTTGACAAGAACAATACTATACATAATGTTGAAAAGTAAGGAAAAAAATCTTTATTTTTATAATATATGTACTATCTTTTTTTTGTTTTTAGAAGTTTAGACATTATTCAAGAAAATATTGAGAAATCTTTACATGATGATAAAGATGACATTGATGGAGGAGGTGAACAAGATATTATTAGTGATATAATAATAGAACCAAATTCTATTTTATCTCCTATAACAAATAATGATAGTGATACTCTAACAAATTCATCATTAAGTTTTATAAATGTAACATTAGACGATGAGGGGAATTCTCAATTTTCAAATGATGATGAGACATCGTCAAATGACATTTTTTCGGAAGTTAATTTTAATAACAATATTACAACATCCATAGTCCAAACAACACAATCAATTAGTATGTATACAACTGTTGATACTATTCTGTTGAATGTTAATGGCAAAAGAGAATCATGGTGGACAAGGTTTATGGCTGGAATACGATGTGCATTAAGAGATTGCTCCAAAATCCATGAAATTCTTGGTTTGGACGAAGAAAAAAATGTTAGAGGTATATTTGAAGGGTCATATATGAAAAAGATGCTTTAATATTATTTATAAACATTGCATTATTATTACAGCACAAAATTAATATTTTTAACTTCTTTTGTTTGATCACCAGATATTATAATATGATCAAGTCGAACTTTAATATATCTGATTATAGATCAACTTTAAAAAATTTAACGATTATATTTTTATAAAGTTATATATGCATTGATGTCTTGATATTTATTTCCATTGTTATTTATAAAAAATGATTGTTATTGCTAAATTTTACATATTTTTAATTGATATCATTTCAATTCTATAACTTATTTAATTTATGTAGACAAGTTGTCTTAAAAATTAAATAGTAAATTATTTATTATGTCATTTTATTTGTTTTTTATATTGAATAACTTAAAATTGACATTATAAAAACTTTTTAATATAAAATATTAATTTTCAAAAAAAATTTATTGCAATTATTTTTAAAAATACATAAAGAAAATTTAGACAAATAAAAGCAGTCATTAACAAAACAGTATTAAAATGAATTTTTATACTTATTTTCAATAAATCAATAACTTTAAAAACAAAGCAATTATTATCATTAACAAAATCTTGTTAAGTACCAAAAAAAGATAATTTTCTATTATTAAATAAGAAATAAGTAAGTATTGACATTCGTAAGGATAGTATATATAATAATAGTTAGTAATATTTAAGAAAAATAAAAATTTATTTTTGAACATTTTTGGTTAAAAATTCATTTTTGCTAGAATTTTAATAAACAAATTTTTTAAAAAGTAACTATATAAATGATTTAGCATGGATTTTATAACCCTAACAAGTTTGATTAACATAAAACATATAAAAAAAAATTTTTTTAATTTGGTCGCTATTCGTAAGATAATAAATATTCGCCTGGGGCATGGCGAGATGGCCGAGCGGTCTAAGGCGCCAGTTTAAGGCACTGGTATCTTCGGATGCGTGGGTTCGAATCCCACTCTCGTCAAGAATCTTTTTGGCCCCACAAACTCACTTGCACAACCCACAACTCTTGGGACACATGTAATTTCTATAGGACTTCGAGTAAAAGGGGTTATGGCAAAAATCGTTGTTTTTCCATAGTTTACACACTGAATGTTTATCTTGACAAACGTTCTTCGTAAGTTTTCCCTTCAATATTTTCATACCAATGAAATTATTAAACTTTACGTCAAAATCGTTTTTATAAATTGAATTGAAAAACTCTTTGTTTGCGTGATATTTTTCATCATTATATCTATTGTCATTTTGTGGAACTTCCATTAAAAATTTTAACGCATTTTTGTATGCTCGAAAATGGCTTTCTTGTTCATCTCTTGAATTTTCTTTCCCATTGTTATTTAAAGAATTGCTGTGCCTCCTCGAATTGAGATTATAAAGAGGAAAATTACAAAAAACTGCATCTCCCGAAGGACAAATAGTACTAGCATGATAAATCATTAGAAATAAAGAAAATAATATCGTAAAAAAAGTCATGTCAATTGAAGCTAAATGGATAAATATTAGTTCAATGTTTCTTTGGAGCGATAATTATACTTTAAATAATTTCAGATACTATTATATCAATTACACTTGTAGTATCATAGTTGCATTACTAAAGAATATATACTATAAACACAAAAGACAGGAGAAAAGAATTATTGTAATGATAATCACGACTTCGTAATGGAGATAATTTTACAGATAAACCAAAACAAAAAGAGAATGGTACTTTATTTTTAAACGAAATGACGCTTAAATTCCCACAAAATAATCTTATCATAGATATTATAAATTAAAATTTCTGAGCAATCAAAAACTGATTAATAGAAGGTCCGTTACGCTTCAAAAGTTGGTAGTTGTTACGCATCTTTTCGGTCGTTTGTCTTATTGGGCGATCAAGAGTAGTTTGAGTTACAGAATCAGTATTGCATTTAAAGAAATTTTCAAAGTCAGTAGCCATTGATTCAGAAGCGATAGCTTCTGCTGAAAGTTTAAGACACCTTTGGAAAAGAGAACTATTAGCATTTCCGAATTTTTTAAAAAGTAACACCATATTATTTAAGAAGTATTTGTATATGAAATCTTGCCCAACTTTGTTTGAGGAAGCTCCAGCAAAAAGAATCATAAGATCTTGTGAACGAATCTTATTCTTTACGAATCCATAATCAAAAACAGATTCAAGCAAAGCGGTATCTCTAGTTTGAGCCATACCTAATATACAACTTCTTTCAACCTCAGAAAAGTTGATTGTTTCAAAAATATTTTGAAGTTGTTCGATTCCTGCAGTTCCGTCTTCTCTTCCAATTACACCATAAATAGTACTTCTTAAATTTGGATCAATGTTCGTCTTGTTTTTGTAATGATCATAGAATTTTTCTCTCGCAGCATCGATGGTTGGTTTATGGCCAGCTAAAGCTAATCTATTAAGAACGAGTCCTCTAAGTTGAGAAACTCTTCCATCCTCATCTTTTTTAGCCTCCCATCCAAGTTTCGCGGCGAGTGGTTCCAAATTTTTAATTACAAATGAATTAAAACGACCCACAACATCAGTATCTTCAAATCTAGCCAATACATTTGAAAGAGCTCCAATGCCAGCATCAAGTGTACTACGGACAACATAATCATCCTCATTAATCGATGCTTCAAACAATTTTACGAAATGGGTTCCATCTAATTTTCCAGCTTTTACCAAAGCAAACATATCGTTAGCTATTCCAAATCTATCCAAAACTGAAAGGGTTTCATCACGAACAGCGTCGATAAGACTGTTTAGCATATCATCAGCATACTCAACTCTATAAAATCCTGTTGTTCCAGTATTAAGTTTAACCCATTCACATGGGTCAACATCTTCAATAGTGAACGTCTCCGTTGCCTTAGTCATGAGGAATTTGTATTTTGGCTGATCCTTTGATGATTTAGTAGAAATTGATATAGGAATATGCCATATTTGTGGAGATTCACTTTCACCACCATCAGCAATAAATCTCTTTTGAGATAATGTTAAAACTCTTTTGTTTCCTTCAATAGTTTGGCTTACAGACACAAGTGGGAATCCGATTTGTTTGGTCCATGTATCCATCATTTGTTGAATATTTTGGCCAGAGGCTTCTGACAAGGCATTCCAAAGATCCATAGTAACTGTATTACTATATTGATGCTTTTTAATATAATTACGAAGCGCCTTTTGGAAAGTTGGTTCACCCAAATGACTGTACAACATTCTTAATACAGAATTAGATTTTTGATATGTAATAGCATCATATATCTCCTCAAGTTCGGATGGGTTATCAATTGGTACTTCTATTGGATGAGAAGATCTAAGAGAATCTAATGAAAAACCAGATGTTACCTCCTCATTTAAAAATTGTTGCCAAATATTAAATTCAGGATAGTTTGCACCAACCATAACATATTCCATGAATGAAGCAAATCCTTCTTTAAGCCATAATTGATTCCACCATGCGTGTGTAACAACATTACCAAACCATTGATGGGCAATTTCGTGAGCAATAACTAAAGCTATGTAGCTTTTCTGCTTAACAGAAGTTTTTGATGGATCCATAAGAAGAGCAACTTCACGGAATGTCAAAAGTCCAGTGTTTTCCATAGCACCCATAGAAAAGTCAGGTATGGCTATCATGTCCATCTTCGAAACTGGATAGTTGAAGTCAAACCACTCGTTGAAGTAATTCAAAGCTTTGATTCCAACTTCTAAAGCGAAACGACCTTGATCTTTCTTTCCCGGAATTGTATAAACTCGTACAATTGTACCATTATTGCTTTTACCCTACAGAAAAAATAATATAATACTACGGAAAAGATAACCTACCTCGATGTAATCAAAATTACCGACTACAAAAGCAACTAAATAGGCAGACATATTAATTGTAGGAGCAAACTCAACAAGTTTTGTTCCGTCACCCATGTCTTTTGTTGATACTACTTCCATGTTTGAGAGAGCAGTAAGAGAACTGTCGACTTGGAGACTAATGTCAAATATAGCCCTATAGATAGGTTCGTCAAAACATGGGAAACTTTTTCTAGCATAAGTGCTTTCAAATTGTGTTGATACCATGTAATTCTCTTTTGATGTTGAAGTTTTATATGTTGACCGATAAAAACCAGTCATTTTATCATTATGAGTACCAGTAAAAGTTATATGTAACTTAATTTCCTGAGGCTCAATGTATTCAGGGAAATTAACTTTAATCATTTCTAGTGTGTTATCATAAGTATGATCAATATTTTCAATTGTATTACCATTAGAAAGTCTAACAGAAATAGCATGAATATCGAGCTCATTACTATGGAGTTTCAAAAAGTTTGTACGTTCAGACACAGAAATTGTTATTGTTTCCTCACCATCAAATTTGAAAGTCTTTAAATTTGGTTTTAAAAAAATCTTATAATGTGAGGGTTTAGCAAAAGTTGGCAATCTCTCAAACTTCTGAGAAGTTGCAACAGAGGATGAATCGTTACTGGTTAGACACATAGTGCTCAATGAACGTTCTGAAAATAAATAAAATTAAAATACTGTATAACAAAAATTTAAATAACCAATGTCATGAAAATTGCCGACCGACGCCTTTAATACGCTGTCCACAAAAGGTTTTTGATCAATTTTAGATAACGTATGATAAGGGAAGCAAGGAGTGACACCACCGTTTTTTTTTCTATTCATCACTAAATAAAAAATAAAAAAAGATCAAAAGCGTGTTAATTCATAAAGAAATATGAGGCGATATCTTTTATCAACTAATTTTTTGGTGAATTGTAATTATATTCAAAAAATTTGTCATTTACAAAACTAAAAAATTGTAATAAAGTGAGTACTATAAAATGATGAAATATCTGTAATAATTAATAACCAAACTATAAAAATAAGATAAGATTTGACAAACAGTAGATAAATTCAATGATAATAATAAAGCCATTTTTGCAGTCGATCAAAATAAAAGATAAAATAGTGGACTAAAAAACGATGACGGCAGCACTTGAGACGCCAAAAAACGACATTGCAGCACGCTGTTCCAAAAAATGGTTAAAAAAATTCTCAGTAGGATAGGCAAAACAAATATACCGTAACAGATATTTACATATAGTATAAATGGTCTCTGACTTCATATTACTACTATGATTGAACTAAACTAAAAAAATATGCTATCAACAAATCAAAGGCAATCTCCTAAGAAATTAGCATAAAAACCAAATGGAATTTTTTCTTATTGAAAAACATGTAAAATTCATACCTTTAAAATAAGACTTTAATTTACTTCCATCAACAAGAAGATTACTACATTCTTCATTTTCTTCTCGTTTAAAAATTGAAGGTGCAGCTGATGCAGCAATTGCGAGATAGATACATATAGTAGAAAAAATAAAATACATTTTCGTAAAATATGAAAAAATGGGCAAAATATCGGTACTTAAATATGACTAAAATTAACATCTACAAGGTTTTTTTTAGAACAAAATTTGATTACTACTCATAAAAATATAAATAATCTTTTTCTAAAAGTATGTATTGTATATTTACACTATCTCCATGATAATGGTATTTAACTTTTATAAATAATCGCCTCATATATCTTTAAAAATAAAGATAAATCACTTACAGAGAGAGTCATTTGTCATTGAAGAGAATCTACTCCATGTATGCCTTCTTAAATATATTCTTTTAGATAAAAAAAGACATCTGCAAGGGAGCATGATGATATTTTAGCTAAAAAATAAACAATCAAAATTTTCATGAAATTTTGTATAGCATTAATCATTGTTAAAATAATAATATCATGATGATTATGTTTAATGTTAAACAAATAATAATTGAAATAATCAAACAAAAAGCGTATTTTTTCAGACAAAACAAAAATTAACATTATGTTTTGCTAACTACTTGTTACATAAAAAATATTAAAACAAATAAAAAACAGTTCACTTCAGAAAAATATGAAAAATATTTTCAACTTATTAATAACTCATTTTTAGTAAAATAAAAAATCAGTAAAAATAATTTCTAAAAGCAGATACTTCTCACCAATGACAATACAGACGATAGTCATTTAATAAATTTTTGAAGTTACATTGTAAAAAATTTGTATTGTAATCTGTAAACACCTTATCACGCTCAAGATTTTCTGTTTGAATAATTGCGGTTATGATAAGTTTTACTCTGTCGAATATTTTTACTGTAGAAAAATTTATTTTGAACTGTTGTATTAATAATTTGGCATGTTGATTGATAAAATTAACTTTGATATGTGTATTTTTTTATGTAAGTAAATAATATATTATGATATGATTAAATTTGGTATTTAATATGGGATAAAAAGATTTTATTTACATATAACTTTTCTATTGCATAGTGAAGTAAAAATTTAATATAAAAGTTAGTTGAATATCTTATTGTTGCCATAGAAACTTTAATAAATTGTATTAAAAAGGTTATTGAAATTTCCAAGATTTTTAATGTCTATTAATACTACAATAGATCCTTTCTATAAGGCTTTAGTACTCTTTAAGACTAATAAAATTCAAGAATGTCATAAAGTATGTAATAGTATTTTGGAAAAGAACCCACTAGATCAAGCAGTATGGTCATTAAAATTGGGATGTTTTACTGAGGAGACATACATAGATGAACTAGAAAATGACGAAATTGGAATGGTGGATATTTTTATGGATGATAATGTTATTTCTAAGGATGCTAGACCTGGAACTTCTTTTAATAGACCGTTAACTACGGCTTCAGGTACGTCAAGTCAAGTCATAAGACCAAGGACAACAGCTGGAAGGCCTATTAGTGGAGTTGTCAGACCACAAACTATAGCTAGACCTGGTACTATGGAAAAAGCTTTACGGTCTTCAAGAACTTCTAAATCTTCAAGACCTGTCTCTTCAAGTAGTGTAAGACAGTTAAGATTAGGGACAGCTTCAATGATAGCTCAAAAAGAAGGACCATTTATTAATTTGGCAAGACTTAATATTGATAAATATGCTTCTGACAATAGTGTTAACAAATATTTATTTGAATATGTATTTTATCATGAAGGTGATATGAAGATAGCTCATCAAATTGCAGCAACAGCAACAAAAGTAAATGAATATGAAGATTGGTATTGGAAAAATGCTTTGGGAAAAGTTTATTTTAAACTTGGAATGTTTAAAGATTCAGAAAAGCAATTTATGTCGTCATTAAAAAATTTTAAAAATGTTGAAACATTTGCTTATATAGCAAAAGTTTACACAAGATTGGATCAACCTAACACTGCGATTGATCATCTAAGATATGGATTACAAATTTTTAGAGATGATGTAACACTTCAAACACATCTAGCTAGAATATATGAACAATTAGGACATATTAAGCAAAGTATAACAATATATTCAGATCTTCTTCGATTAGATGCAAGTAATATTGAAGCAATTGCATGTCTTGGAACACATGCATATTATAATGAACAACCAGAGCAAGCTCTTGGATATTACAGAAGAATCCTTCAAATGGGAGTAAATAATGCAACATTATTTATGAATCTTGGATTGTGTTGTTTTGCTTCACAGCAACTTGATTTAGCAATTGCTTGTATTGAGAAATCACTCTACCTCGCTACAGATGATATTCAAGCTGATATTTGGTATAATGTTGGCTACATTGCAATTTCAAACGGTGACCAAATATCTGCTGCTAGATGTTATAGACTAGCTATAGCACATAACCCTGACCATGCAGAAAGTTACAATAATCTTGGAGTTATATTTATGAAACAACAAAAATATGATAAGGCGAGACATTTTTTTAAAACAGCCATTACAAAGAATGAATTTCTTTATGAGCCACATTTCAATTTAGCTTTTATCTACCATGAAACTGGAGAATTGATTCAAGCATACAAATATGCTTCAAGTTGTCTAGAAATTTTCCCGACATATGCTTATGCTCTACAACTTAAAGAAAAAATAAGCGAGATTATACAAACAACGAATAATTCATTTCATTAAAATAACAATTAACAATACATAACAAAAAAGCAATAAAAAAATAAAAGATATAGTATTTACATATTTTTCTTTTCCTTCTCTCTTTTCTTCTCCTCTTCCGCTTTAGCCTCTTCGAGTTCTTGCTCCTCATCATCATTTAATGACAAAATTTGTCTGTGACGTGAACTCCTCATGTATGGCCTCAAAACCCATTCTGTTTTAGCTGCTGTCATATTATCAAGAGTACCCAATTTAATGGAGTATGGTTTCATTTCAAAACGTGGACCAACCTCTGTCAACTCTATTTCACCTTTTGCTCCTTTAGTATAATTGTGATGGCGAAAAGATATATAATCATCTGAATTCGAAAAAGTTATAATTCTCTTCGAATCAGATTTTGGCACGGGAAAAAGATGTTTTAAAATTGATGTAACACGTTTTCCTATTGTTGAATTCATTTTATTAAATATAAGATGTGGATATTGCTCCGATACCTTGATTGCATCCGGAATGTCATGTCGAAGAACTACATTACAAATATTAAAGAAACATGTTGGTCCATATGGTAAATGAGATACAACTAAGCCATCGGGAACACCTCTTGTTTCTGAAAGAACAATTACATCTGTGACATCATTTACACGACAAGCCTGGATTAAATTTTTAATATCGTAACCACCTCTGTTAATTCTCTGAGCATTTGGAAACATTAGGCGCATTTCCTAGAAACAATTCTATATAAAATTATACAAAAACATGACTTACAGCAGCAAATTGTTTTAATTTCGAAGAAGGATCTCTCGAAGTTGTTACAACAACTTTCGGATCTGTAACACCAGCCCATCTATATTCATCGTCCAATGCATTATCCTCATCTCCCCACTCAATATCTTTTATTAAATCGACAGCTTCATCTTTTAAATCAGTAGGAATACGTGTGTTGTTCTGGAGTGCTTGTCGAACACGTTCTCTTTTCGATTCCAAAGCTTTGTGTTTTTCTTCAGTACTTTTCCTCAAAACATATTCACGACGAAGACGAGCTTCACGTCGAAGCATAGCGTAAATAAAATATATACAGTTATAAATTTAAATTCAAAAACACTTCCCCAAAATATAAAATAATAAATGGAAAATCGTTGTAAGAAAAAATAATTTTTGTATAAAAAATCAACAGTTAAAAATACATACAAAAAAAACTAATGAGCATTAGTTTCCTCTTTTACTGAAATTTCATCTTTGTTTAAAATCTCCTCTTTTACTGGAATTTCTTCTTTTCCTGAAATCTCTTCTTTTAAAGAAGTTTCCTCTTTTACTTGGAAATTGGATTCAACAGTTTTTGCCTCAGTTTCCTGTTGAATATTTTTCAATAGACTATTAGCCATCTGCACTCCAGTTAGTTCTCGATTAACACCTTCTTCCGATGTTGGATTTTCTGAAAAACTGTGCTTTGAAATGTCAGCTAACCATTGCATCATACTAAATTTATAACATTCTGTATCAAGGATTTCTTTATAAACAAGGTCTATTTTAACACTTTCAATTGACTTTTCAACTTCTTCACCCCAGTCGTCTAGCGTTGGATGAGATTTTCCCCATTTCTTATCATAGTTAGTATAATGAACTTTCTCAAGAACAAGCCCTAATCCTGGAGCCTTTGGTACATCCATACGTATAGGTTCAAAAGATCTTTGAATTTCACTCTTGAAAGTATGCCCTCTTAAAACTGCAATAGACATTCCAATCATCTTTCTAATTTGATGAAGCATAAAACTTTGACCATGAATAAATATTGTTATAAATTCATGTTCCTTTTCGTGAAGCGAATCCTTGTAAATAAATGGTTTTCCAGCATAAAAATCTATTATGAATCTAAAACAAGATTTATCACCACTATCACGTCTACTTGTATAGTTAAAAAAATTATGAGTGCCTTTGTAGATACTAAGAACATCATTGACTTCCTTTATTCTTTCCTCTGAAATTCTATAATCCCCCTTTGTTAATTCATCCAATGGAGCAAAGGTATATGATGGTACCGTATAAGAATATGTTCTTGAACTACAATCTTTCTGACAATGGAAATTCCTAGTTGCCACACGAAAACCAAGGATTCTTATATCTGGTGGCAGATTATCATTCATCTTTAAATGTCCATCAATATTTACATTGAGATCTCTGGGTAGAAACATTGAGCAAGTTTGCCTGACAGCAGAAACAGCTTTATCTGTTCTTGCGGCTCTTTGAAAATAAAAACTATATGGGTCATTTTTCTGCTCTTCTGTTATAAACCCACATTTTTCAAGTGCATTAAATATCATTCCCTCAATTGTACTTTGGTCTTTTTGAATCTGTAAATTAAGTAAAATATAAATTTATGAAAAACTACCTGCATTCCAAAATAATTTTTCCCCTGATAAGCTAGTAACATAGCGTATTTCCGAACTACAGGTTTTCTATCCTGTTTTTCTTTTGGAGTTTTATTAACATCATTTGTTTCTTTAGAAGATTTTTCAACTCTTCCAGAAATAATTTTGTGAAGCTCATCCTCAACTCTAGGAGTTTCTTTTGTATGACTTGGCATTATAAACTTAATTTTACGGAGTGATTGGACTATTCTCCGCAACATTCCTAAATTCAATGTTTCGCTTTAAGAATTAATTTAATAAACTATTTTGGAAATATATGTATTCAGTTAATTGTTAAATCATCTTAAGATGATAACAAAACTCATTTCTAGGAGACTATTATTACTTAATGGTACGAGGACCATTTCATCTACCATTTCCATGAGAAATGTCCCTGCTAACAAAGAGGTAAAGGATTTCTTAATTAATTTTAGATTCAAAAACTTTATATTTTTAGGATTACAAACCGTTATCAGTGGATGAATTTGTTGAAAAAGAAATCTCGAAATCTTCTAATATTCCATTTCCAATTACTAGGATTATCGATAAAGTAAAAAATTTTGTTACACCTGTAAAATTAGATCCAGAAACAAGATCACTTTTAGATAAAAGTGCTTCTCAATTATATTATAACTGTTCAAATAATTTTCCATTTATTGTATTAACGGAAAAATTTGGTCTTCCAGATACAGTATCATCATGGTATAAATTAACATTAATGCATGTTTGGATGATATTAATGAGACTTCATGTATCAATGGATTATTATGCATATGAAAGATTTAAAACGAGTTTACTTACAGCAATGTGGCATGATATAGATGCACGACTGGCTGTCGTTTCAAAAGAAATTAATGAAACCTTAACAACAAAAAAAGATATGAAAAAGATGCATGGTCTCTACATACAAACATTATTTGAATATGATGAAGGATTTCTTAAAAGTGACATTGATTTAGCTGGTGCTATATGGAGAAATTTATATGTGTCCAAAGAAGTTGACTTAATACAGTTAGCTGATGTCATTATGTATATGCGTGGAACAATTGCATATCTTGATACAGTAGAAACTGGTGAGCTATTAGTTAATGGATTACCTCAGTGGAAACAAGTACAGCGAAATCTACCACTAAAATAATATCTAGCTATTTTATTTCTTAGGTGTTGTATACGATAAGTTTTATATTATTACTTTAATTATATTTAAAATAAACTTAATAATGATATTTTTTTATTTGTGTAATGATACCGTGTTTTAATTGATATTGACAATATAACATTTTTATATTTATTGTAAAAAAATAAAGTGATAGTATAAATTTAATCTTTTAAACTTAAATGATACAATAAAAACTAACGTTAACCTTTGCATAAAAATAACTAGTTTCTTTTGTCATTCCTTATCTTAAATTATTAAATGTTACCTTGTGATATAAAAAATATATAACTTTTTAAAAAGAAAATCACAAAAGATTCTCAAACAATTTTTATTTTTAATATAAAGAAGTTCACATAATAAATATTATGTTAATTTATTATATTTTTTATCTTCATGACATCACACCTTATCTTAAAACTTTTGATGGCGGTTTTTCGTTAAAAGAATTTAAATTATATCATGACACCCGCTGTCTCTTATTTAAATAAACGATATTTTGATATAATTTATGTTTCAACAACCCACATTTTTAATTTAATGATATGAGATTTTCGTTGAAGAGATGATTAATGATTTCCAAGTTGATTTCTTCTCAAAGTCCTACAAAAAGATATGATAAAAGATAATATATGATGATATAATTATAATAAACTTTGTTCACTCTTTAGTTAGGATTAGAAAGTTACAATAAATATAAAAGTGTTATATAAATAAATACTACTTGTTAAATTAATAAATAAGTAAAGAATGTGTCAATTTTTATAGAGATACTTGATACTGTAATAGTTGATGTTTCTTACCTACAATTACCTGTCAAGAATCTTCTTTTATGAAAACAAACTTACTTTTAATGATGTAATATTTGTGGTGAGTCGGTATCTCAAATAAATATCTTTAAATTTTCAAGTAAATGAACTACCATATTAAGACAACATTACGTCATCAATTATAATTGACCTTTGTAATAAAAAAAAACTTAAATAAATAAAATCATTTTTTTACTGTAAATTTAATTTATTTTTAACTTACTACAAGTGAATTTTCATTAGAAAATCTTAAAATTTTGTAAATATGTAATTAATAATAATAATAAATGTCATGCAAAGAGAAAAAGAAGGATGTATGTACAAAAAAAATAGAAGTTTAGTTGTTATTGAAAAATGAAAAATAATAAACTTCTATCTTATATACTGTTTCTAAGGCTACTCTACACCGTACTTGAGATTGTCTTCAAAGTAATTATTAAAAAAATTCTTGTTTAATTGAATAATTGTATATATCTGGTACAGCGAAGTTAGGTGGAATAAAATGTTGAGGTAAAGGATGATTATGATTAGGAAAAGTATTCTCAAGATTATTCGATAAAACTGAACCTCCAAAATTTTGATTATTTAAGTTAGTGTATTGTTGTTGGTGGAGAAATTGTATATTTCTTTGATCTGTTTGTTGATTATAATTTAATATATCACTATTCATTACATCTTTTTTCATATGATTTCCATTGAAACTATTTTCTGCTGTTTGAGGTGATGTGGCTGATACATGACCTGAATCACTACTGTCATCTAACTCTTTATTAGTAGTTAATGGCGAACCATTACCTCCAAAAAGTGATCCTTTCTCGTGAGCCTACAAAATAATCAGATTATATAAATTATAAATTTGTGAGGAAGTAATTAGGAAACACTATTAATAGTCACATAATTTGATGGAATCAACACAGTATATTAGAAGATAATCTTATATCTTTTAATCTGATTGCCATGGATATTGAGACATAAATTAATTGTGCTAAAAATAAAATAAAACTTACTTTCATATGTTTTCTCAAAGAACTTGGATGTGTGTAGCTTTTATCACAACCTCCATATCTACAAAAATATGGTTTGGAATTAGTATGAACATGCATATGTTTTTTTCTATCAGAACTGTTAGCAAATGTTCTATCACATCCAACATGATTACATTTAAAAGGTTTTTCACCTAAAAAAATAATTGAATTAGAATCTGTTAAATGGTCTCAATATTTTTAATTTCCCTAATTATAGTATGGAGATAAAAGGATAAATTCACCTGCTTAATTGTTTTACAATTACTTATATTTATATAAACTCCTTTTCTGTAATTATCACAGTATTTAAAGAAAAAAAGCTTACAAACTCTTTATCTTTTAAAATATATACGCATATATATCCCTATTTTATTTTATATAAAAGAAATGAGAACAAAAGATTTAATAATTTAAACAGTTTTATACAAAACAGTTTTATAGAAATTAGATTTTACCTTCTTACAATTATTAATATATTTAAGTCAATTACAGTAACAAAGAAATAATTTAATATTTCAATTATTGTAAACAGATTTTAAATATATAAATATTAATACTATATATGTTGCATCTGTTTGATGGAGTTCCATCAAAATAACACATTAAAATATCTTATTTCAATAAAATAACAGATTTTTTCTGATTAATGATGTGGTTAAAAGTTTATTAAAATTTAAATCTGCTATCTCGTCCTCTTGAAATGTCATGAAACATCTTATATAATAAATAAAAAGACGTGCCAAAAATGGTAACTGTTATAAAGTAACCTCTTTTTTCAAATATCTCTGGCATCTGGTTTAAATTTTTAACTATTAGATTATTTTAGTATATTAATTCTCAAGTACAACCTCTTAACATGTCTTACTTTTAAAAAATGATTTTAAAATTGTTATTTTAACTATAATAATTAGAAGTACTAGATACAGTAAGTGTTATAATAGATTATTATGCAATAAAAATGTTTAACACTAACATAAGTTAAGTTTAAACTAATTGACATTAGATTATCCTATTCTTAAAATTATCTATCATCATACACTTCCTATACTTGTTAAAGAAATGATGCGTTATTATAGAAGAAATTAAAGCATCGTGAGGAGAGAGTATTTAATCTACTAAGATTGATATTACGTAATAGATATACTGATTATGTCTTTAAAATTTTAGGAAATATTTAATTACCTTCATTTACCATATCATATAAATTTTTGACTTGATAAATTAAAAATAAAAAAAAGATAAACATACCCGAATGAATTCTTTTGTGAATTTTTAAATTTTCACTTCTAGCGAATAATTTTTTACAATATTCACATTCAAATGGTCTTTCTCCAGTGTGAACACGTAGATGATTAACGAGTTTATATTTGGCTTTAAAGGCTTTACCATGTCTTGTACAATCCTTCCATTGACATATATATTCAACAAAATCTTGACTTCCAAGATGATCGTGAGATAAATGATCAACAATTTCTCGTAAATTATAAAATATAATACCACATTCTTTATTTGGTGATAGTAACCACTGACAACAATATTTTTCATTTGAAATTTTTGGCATTCCATGTTGTGGAATCCCATTACTTGGAAATGGAAAAGATGGATATGGTGGAATAGTTGTTGATTGTGTTGTATAGTATGGATTCTGAATACTTGAGAATGATTGCCCACCATTATAGTATGGTTGTGACAAAGGTACAGTATTAGGATAATAAATTGATGTGTTAGTTAAGGGAGATGTTGCCGGAGAAGAATTAGATGAATCGGATGAAATAGTTGTATTTGTGGTAGAGAATGAAGACCATCCATTGCTACTTGTTGTTGGTAAAATAGAAATATTATATGAAGGTATCATATTTTGAGGTCCACATCCATTCCCAGCAGGAAAGGAACTATGGTTTGGATTGTTAGTTCCATTAAATTTGTATTGCAATGAAAAAGTTAAGTTGGAATCTGATGTTGGAATCCCCCCGGTGCAAGAAGCATTGTTTGAAGGATATTTATGATCGCTACCAACATACTCAGATAGGACACCATTACTACCACTAGGAACACCAGTCAAACTCAACATGATATCCCAGTGTCTCCTACTATATGTTGTTGATATTTATCAAAATATTTAAAAAAAATATTAAATGTTAGGAAATAAATCGTTTTATGAAAATTATAAACGATATTTTAAAGATATAAAGAAAGGTATATAATTTAACAATAATAATTTTCTTTTCTATCTCTATTAATAAAAAGCTGATTATTAATATCAGGTTTTGTATAAAAATAAACTTGGCAAACTATTAGACCACCGACTGGAGCTTAGCTCTGTTGGATACGAATTGTTATTATTTGACATGAAAGTCATATTCTTCTTATTATAGTATTTCTAAGATAGTAGGAGGAGCTTAACTTTTTAGAAGAGGCGAGTACATTTTCTTTAACATTTACATCTCCTATACTACAACCTTACATCATTGAGAGGCGCAACCGCAAAAGATGAAATATGGAAAAATATTAAGATTTTTTTGTTTGAGGGAAGGGCTATGTGAATATTATAAATATTTACCTTAAAAAAGTTTTTTTTGATTTCCTTAAATCGATATTTCACTTTTATTATTGATAAATAATTTTTTATGATATCAATGAAACTGTCATAAGAATGTCTATTAATTTTATATTTCATAATAATTATTACATTCTTAATTAACTCTTTACTCCTTATCTTAAATCTCACCTTCTCTTAAGAAAGACATAAAATTACCATATGATTTATTGTTAGAAATTTCTTTTTCATTCTCTATCATTATGAACCTCATTAACTTTTTTATTAATTATGGTTTTGTAATTTATCAAAGAATTTTTAAGAACAATCATTATATAATCATTACATAGAAATGGAAAGTAACCTAAATATTGATAAGACAATGAATATTCATTAATAATTTTTTCTCATTCTTTTTTATTTAAAAGCAGGGAAAAAGAAACCGCTATAACCTAAAGACAGTATACAATGTTATTCCCTTCACATTCAAAATAACTGCCGTCTTCGGCACTTTAACAACCTTGTAAACATCATATTTACAAATTTTTTTCTCTTCAAAAACAAGGCATATTAATAAAGCTAATTATTTATAGTAAATTAACGACATCATTAAATACAGTTACTTCAATATTTTTAGAATATTAAAAAATTAAAATAAAAATAAAAAAAATGTGTAATTATGCATAAATAAAAAAAGCCTTAAGAAACAAAAATATGCGTTGAGAAAGCACGTGTTTACTTCCTGATTTTTGATACGACAACATCCGATTCTCATATCTGAGCATCTGTTTTTTTAAAACATTTAAATAAATGATGTATTTTAAGGTATCAATAGCATGAGAGTATATCAATTTATTCAAAGTTTAAATGAGAATAATTTTGAGTATTAAAGGCTACAGTATCCTAGAGGTATCAAATGATTAATTAAATAAAGTTTATTTTCTTTTCATTTTGAATTTTCAAATAAAAAAAAATTACCTTATTTCCTTTAACAAAAGTTAGAGGGAAATGAAAAAGAAAAAAAGACAATAGAGTACTTAATATTTTATCGGCTGGGGGGAAGAGATTGATATATTATGGTATCGTTACGAAATAATTTTTTTGTTAATTTCTAAAATTATCTATTACAATTTGAGTACTTTAATATAAAAGAGGAATAAATTTTATTTTTAATAAGTATACCATATACATTAGAAATAATGTGGTAATTTTATGTATTAACAGTTAAATCAACTTTAACTATTTATAAAAATTACCATTTTATGGTTATTTAAAATATAAAATTCAAATATTTTCAAGGTTCTTATATTATATTTATTAAACTTTGAAGATACCTTCATTTCTATTATGCCATCTTTTGATAAATCATGTGAATTAGTTGGGAGAGGAATGGTAACCTCATAAAACATAAATCTGATTATCTTAATATGATTGATACTACAAAAGCGTTTGATCTCCTTACAATTGAATTTTCCTAATTTTATTTATACATAATATAATTCAACTTTAATTTATTTTATGTAAATGAAATAAATAAAAATTCTAATATCTTTTAAATAGGTATATGTGATTTATTTGCATATGAAAAAGAATTATCAAAATAAAATAATATTATTTAATGTGGTACATACGTACATTATATTTAGCTTAACATAGCCATATAAGTAGGTAGAAATTTATTTGACAAAGTTTACCTCAAAATTTACAAACTGCCTTTTTATGAAAAGATATAAAAGAAACAATTAACAAAAAGGATCATTTCATTAAGGCACAGTGGGGTTCCATGTTTTGTTAAATATATTTTAAAAACGACTTTCACCCTTAAGAAAAAAAAATTGTTTATTTCAGTTTACATTTTAAGATAACAATAAAAATGGCAAATGTATAGGAGAGTTTTGAAACTTATTAAGAAGTTATTATATGCTAATTGTCGGTAATTATTAAATAATACGATTACTATAAAAACATTTTGTAATGTGAGAACAGATGTTTTGGTATTTTTTTGTGGAATGTCTCCAAGACAATAAGTGTGAAAGATATTCGGTAATTAGTAAAAGATTACAATTAACACTACTCCTAAAAGTTATGCTCTGTTAATTGGTCACTTTCTAATAATAGACTAAGTTAAGAAAGAGATTTGTTTAATCTTTTAATGTTCGAAGGTGTTAATTACTTGCATGCTTACTTTATAATATAATCGCCTTCACTTACTGACTTCATTGCCATCGTTTAATAATAAACAATAAAAAGTTTTTTGATTACGTAAAAATTATACATGTATGGATGAATTAATTTTACCAATTGTTGCGTAAAAAACTGTTTTCCTCATTTATGATTATACTTTTATATTATTAAAAAAATTTTTTTGACAACTTAGAGTTACTGTAATTATACAATAAAAATTGATTGTAAGCTGATTTGATTACGTATCTATACTATGCATATATAAGGTCAACCATCTGCCTACAGTTATTTAAACACAATTAAAAGTTGTTTAAAATTAAAAGGATCATCTTCTTATTAAAATATCAATACTTATAAAATAGAGTAATACATAACAATAATAATAATTTTATCTCTTCTTAACATTCCTTCAATTGTTCTACATTATAATCCTTTACTTATCCAACTAACTGACAGTTATCCTGGAGGATATATATATTAAAGTGCTTAATCAAATATTTATAATATGAAGTTGGCAGGTTATAATGAAGAATTGACTAAAATAAGTTAATGAATAAATCATATTATTATTGTTATTTAACAATTTCTATAGAAATATTTAGTAAGTTACTTGTAAGTGTGAAAAATCAATATTTAAAGAATGTGTCAAGAAAGTAATTTATTTACTAGTAAATTAAAAATGTTTTGTAAGCCTTACAGCAAATTATGAAATGAAAGACATTTAAGGAATAATAAAAATCTTAAAAATAATAAAATTAAAGTTTTACTAAGAAAATTTGTAAATTGTTTAAAAATTTGCAAATATACTTAAAAATTAATTTTTCAATAAAATAAAGAAAATTGTAAAAAAAATGAGAACTTGAAGCAATCTACTTTAAAAAAATATTCATGTTTGATATGGCATTTTTTTCTAAATATTATACACGTATTAAATTATCCTTGAATACGTTGATTGCTGTTCTTGGAATGCAAAGTTTCCATGTGTTCTTTAACATAATAATTTATTGTTTTCCTAAGACCATCTTCAAATGGTGTAGTACAGCACCAATTCAATTCACTGTGAATCTTTGAAAAATCTATGTAGTATCGACGATCATGATATGGTCTATCGGGAATATAGGTAAATTTTGGTTCTGTCGTTTCTCTAAAAAAATAAAATTATCAATAACTTCTTTTATTATAATGATAATTAATACCTTTGAGCGATAGTATTAACAATACTATGGATTTGCTCTGTTAAATGAAGATTAGCTTTTTCAAATTCTGTTCCAATATTATATATTTGAGAAATTTTTCCCTTTTCAGTAACTCTTTTGATTGCCTCAGCACAGTCATCAACATACATCCATGATCTGGAATGCATTCCATCTCCCATAAGTGGGTATGGACTTCCTTCTAATGCAAGTTTAGTAAACTTTGGAATTAATTTTGAATAAGCTTGTCTTGGCCCATAGACATTGTTCATTCTAACCATTACATATGGAAGTTTATATGAATGATGATATGAATTAACAATAACCTCACAGGCAGCCTTACTTGCAGCATATGGATTGGTTGGATTCATTAGAGATTTTTCACTTTTGGGTGTGTTATCATTATGAGAATCTCCATAGACTTCATCAGTTGAAATATGCACAAATCTTTTTAAATGTCCCCATTTATTGACAGCTTCAAGAAGAGTTGTTGTTGAAATAATATTTTCTTGTATAGTTCCAATTCTATCGGAATAAGAATCATCTACATGTGTTACAGCAGCAAAATGAATAATTGTATCAATCTTAAAAATATAAATATACATTCAATGTAGTAGTGTAAAAAAATCTTACATTATACTTCTTAAGTGTACTTTCAACAGAAGATTGATTACAGAGGGTATCTTTGATGAAAACATATCTTTCAGAACTTTTAATTTCCTCTTCGATGTGCTTTTCATTAGCTCCAAAAGCTATTTTGTCAAAATTAATAATTTTAGTTTCAGACCATTTGTCAAAAATATAATTAATAAAGTTTGACCCAATGAAACCACAGCCTCCAGTTACAAGTAAATTTTTAGGAGTATGATTTGTAGGAATAGAGGACATTAAAATCTATAAAAAAATTATCAATAATAAATTAATATATGGTAATTTATTGAGTAAAAAATTTTTAAAGAACATTTCCAAATTAAACGTTAGCAAAAAATATGATATCTATTTAGAAGATGAAATATTTAAAATCAAATAAGAATGATTAATATAAAATATGATAAAAATCTTCACTCTCTTCTGACCCCGGTGCAGACAAGTATATGACTACTAACTATCTTATATCATTCCAGAGGAGACAATTAACGACATTACAATAATGTGTTTGTGTACTGATATCACAATAAAAATATAAAATTATGTCTAAAAGACATTAACTTGTAATTGTATAAACATTTAATCTATATAAACTAATTACCTTCTCATTACCAATATATTTAAAGGGATGCCACGATATTAATTATCTCTCCTGATAATGTTGAATCTTTCCTAAACATTTAAAATAAATTGAATAAATAAGTAAAAAAATGCATATCAATTAACTTATTAAAATAACTATCAAACAAGTTGGTAAAAAAGATATCACGAATTAAAAGTGAATTGTATATATTTTTATTAACACAAAAAAGAAAACTTTTTAAAAAGATTAATTGATATATCTTACATTTTTTTCATTATTGACATTTCTGCCACTGATTAATGATATTAAAATAATGTATATTTTGGTTAAGAAAATAGTTTGAACAGTAAATATAACATATATGTTCATTTCTGTATATCTTGATTATTATTTATACCACAGGTTGTGGGAGTAGATTTTTAAAATCAAGTCGTAGGGAAACGTAATTAATCTTCAATTTCTTATATCTCTTTTCTAGAAATATTGAAGAAGATATAATGAAAGAGAAACTTAAAGTATCAAACTCGTTTTACCTGGATTTAATAAATTATATCTTATTTTATAGCATCATTCTTAATACCAAATTTGTATATTAAAATAATGTATTTTATCAAGAAACAAGATTATATAATATAATAGTTGCAAAAATTTTGTAATTGGGGATTGTTATTTTTATTCAGGTCAGGTCGAGAAAAAGATATTCATTAAAATTTACTTTAAAAAGTACATATGATATAAAATTATTGAGTGCCATAAAGATATCTTAACTTTTAATTAAACAAAAATATTCCTCATTTTGGTGAAATGATAATATATTCTTAGGACTTCAATGATCAAGGCAGCTATAAAAAATATTTAAAATTAAACAAGCTTTTTATACTCTCTTTTTATAATTCAAATCTTATGTATCAAGAAATCTCACTAATATCACAAATACCATAAATTAATTTTTTCAATCTTTGTTAGTCATTTTAGACCGGATTTGGGAAATTATAGAAAGGAAAATGTATAAAATATTTCTTTAGTATTATAGTAATATTTTAAAAATGACGTAAAGTTATTAAAAAATTCTATGATAATTAATAAACAAAAATATGATGTATTGAAAAACAATATTCACATAAATTTTTTTTTAAAAAAAGCTGTGTAATACCTAGTTATTTATTTAATTTTTTTTAATACACAAACAAATTAAATTGATATTTAAATTTGGTTTTTTATATATAATAAAAAATAATCATTATTTAACATTTTTCAATTCAAATAATCAAATACATTGGTAATTATTCTTATAATATTTCCTTGTAAAAAAATTTTGTTTCATTACATGAATGTTAAATAAAAAATTATATATAAAATTTCAATCTAAATTATGTTATAATTGAATTCAACCCGCAATATATAAAATTGATGTATACAAGTCTGTTTATTGATTTTTTCTTGCAGCGATTTAAAATGCGTAAAATTTGGAGTTATGCATTTAAACTTAATTCTCATAACGACTGTTTGGTTTTCATTTTGGTTCTAAGCAAGTTATCTTCCTTCAAAATCTTGTATAAATAAGAAATCCGTAGGAAAAATAAGATGGAACGTTGTGCCTTTTGTGGTTGGAATAGGAAAAACGCATTTGGTAATATAAGATTTTTTGGAATTCCTAAAGAACCAGGAATGAAAAGGATACAATGGTTATATGTATTGGCAAATAGAAATATCAATCCTAAAGAAAAGGTAAGAATTGTAATTTCATTATTTTAAAATAATATGGTAATATTAATAATAATTTTTTTTACTTTTTAAGGTAAAAGTTTGTAGTGTTCATTTCCGTAGTGGTAGGCCTTCCTCGGATCCTTCACATGAAGATTTTGTACCACATTTGTATATAAACGCTCCGCCATTACCGGAAGAGCTGGACTACATAGAAAATTTACATAGAAATAATGTTAAATGTACAGGAGTAACGCATAAAATTGAAAGTCTTGAACAAAATGATTCATGTATTTCTATTAATTCTGGACCTTCAACAATAAGAAAAAATAGTAATAAAGAACCACCTAATAAAAAATTAAAACTTGAAAGTGAAAAAGACGAATATGAAGAGGGAGTTACAATAGATGATAGTAATAGCATAAATGAAGAATCTGAAGAAAGAATAAATCATCATAATAGTAGTAATAATGGACTTGAAAATAGTAATCAGGATATAAAGAATGAAGAGATAAATTCAAATCATGTAATACTTCAATCACAAAGGATGCCTTTGCTGAATGGAAGTAATGCTCCAAATGCTAGAAGGATAAAAGTTCAACATGTGCCTAAGCATGTCGTAGAAGCTGCAAATTTACAACCAGGAGTTTCAGTTATTCTTAGGAAATATATGAGGCAATGAAAGAAATTAGTATTCATTTCTTCATATCAATCAATTGTTTGTACATTTTTTTGTTAGAAATAGCATAGTTTTTAATAAATATTTCCTATCCATCTCTTGAATGGATTGTCTTTTGCAACTTTGGTTGTACGTTTTGTGTTGATGAAACGTTTCCACATATTCCTTGAACTTCTATTTTTTGAATGCTTTTTTTGGAGAATACTCGGGTTTTTAAAAAGAAAAACGAATTTAATGTTATTAAGATCATTTAGAGTAAAGAATTTTCGTATTATTTAAATGAATATATATATTATTTGTATATTTTATCAATAAATTTATTTTAGTGTTTATTTATTATTTGGGTTGTAAGTATCCCATAGTACTTTTAGAAATTTTTTATAAATTGTTTCCTCTATTTCTAAAGGATTATGTTGCGTACAAGACAATTAAATAAATTTATGAATATGATAGTTGGACCAGAAATTCAGGGTGCATATCTTTATACAGAAGAGGGTAATTGTCATGCAAAAGTTGGCCCAAAAGCCGATAATGTTTCTGCAGCTGTTTGTTCCTCACTTGCATCATCAATTTTCGAAGCATTTGAAAGAACAATATCACGTGAGAATCTTAAAGAATTTCAGTTAGAATGCGAAGATACAGTGATTTTGGCAACACAGATTCTTAATTTTATTTTGGTAATACAAGGACAACCAAATGCTCCAATCGGTTTGGTACGCTCTAAATTACATGCGTTTGCAGAAAAACTTAAGGAACCTTTGTCTTATGTAATTCTCAAAGATCAATAAGATATTTAAATTGTATGAAATTTTTTTGTATAGATACACTGTAAAATATTTTATCTTAAATTAAACAAATATTTTAGAATGATCTGTTATAACTTAAGGGGTAGAAGTGCTATGACACTAACCAATTATAATTGTTAAATATCATCACCTCATTTTGTACCTTAGTAGTATTCGTAACAGACAACAGATAAAATAAAAAAAACTTGTTTAATTTGTGTACAATTATCACATGATGATGGAGCCGGGTAAATTATAGTATTAAAATGATGTTGAAAAATCAAATATCATATTATTTTTGAATAACAATGTTTAAATATTGTATTTTTTAATATAGTCTATTAGATAATAAGTTTTCTTTTGTCTACCTTTTCCTCATACTTTTATTACTGACAAAAGAAAAGGGAAATAGTTTTGTGGTTTTTTTTTGTTATTGCATAGATGATCAAGTTTCTCGAATCCGGTTTGATATTTTCTATTTCTCCGATTTAGTAGATGTTTCAAATTAATGATAATTGATATGAATGGAGGTATTACTTTACCTGTCTCGGTCATATCGGCATTTTCTAATACTATTTTAGTTAGATGTGCATATTTGGTGATTCATTGATGTTTATCGTGTCATTGTAATGCATGTTATATGTAACATGTATTATGACGGGTTGTGAAAAGATAGTGATTATTATTGCATGACTGATTCCTGTAAAAAGTAACGCATATGTTCATTAAGTAATATTTAAAATTCCTTTTCAGCTCAAAAATAGCTCATTCTCATTAAATATCTTTATTAACTTGTTTTTTTTTCTACTTTACTCCTTTATAATGAGTATCACGAAAAATTATAATTGTTTGATGTATGTGTCTGTCGTCCCAGTGAGCTCACAATCTTATTTTCTTTTTTTTGTGTTTTCTGTAAATAATAAAGGAAAAAGAGTAGTGATTGGAAGTATAAAATAATTAAGAAGTGGGTAGATTAAATACTAGATTAGTAATGTTTTGTTAGTAGAAAGTTATGTTAATTCAATTCGGTATTTGTAAACAAAATAAAGAAAAATTCCAAACACATTCTTGTTGTTATTTAAATTCCTCTTTTATACGATTTTTAATCATTATCAATTTTTAATTCGAAAGACATCACATAAACATATCTTAAGACATCTTATTATTTATTTTTTATTCTATTCCAATTACTGGTAATTAATATAGTAAAAATGTTTATTACAACACATTCCAATGTTTTGTAAAATGAATTATACAATACTTAAAATACAGTGTTGATTATTTTAATGCCTTTGTATTTAATATACATCTATGTAAACAAAATTATTAATTTTCCAAGTTATAGGCTTTGTTATACAATTATAGTAATATTTATAATCTAAATGACACCAAAAATCATTATATTTTTGATAGTTAAAAAAGTAGAAATATTTTTACTGTTTCATTTTTTTTAAACTTATTAGTTTGTTTAATTTCCGTTTTTGAAATTAGTATTGATTTATATATTTACTAAAAAGAGGATACTCAAGATTGGTAATCAAAATATTTATTTTGCTGTTATATTTGCCTTTAAAATGATGTATTATTTTTATTTCTAAGTCTCACCTTTATTTTTCAAAATGAAATTTTGATATCATTTCAAAAGGGAAGCATTAAATTATTTTTGACAAATTAAATATATATTTTATTACAATTACTAATATTGTAATTGTGTTTTTATAGTAAATTTCTGGCTAACTTAAAGATGTATTGTAATAATATTTTGTACGTTTTCTTCCGCTTTCTATAAAAACATGAAGTTATGCATTTCCTAAAATTCAATTGGTTACATAATATAATATTACTTTTACCTTTCATTTTTTCCTACTTTTAATTTTAATAAACTTGTTTAACTCGATTTTAGTGTAAATATTTGATAATTCTTGTGTTGTTATAATTGTTTTATAATGAAATTTTTGAAAAGATAAATATAACATCTTTAAAATATTGTTTCATTTCTGATTTTTAACAATACATTCATTTGTACTTTTTTTAAAAAAAGTTTATCTAATTATTATGATAAATTTAATGTTATTGTAGTATTTTTATTGCCCTTAAAATAACTATACTTATTTTGTTTGATTTTTGAATTTTAGTTGTTATAATGATATATTGTTTTCAATCCCTTAGAGATTCTTATTGATGTTTAAACGTATACTTGGATAAAGACTCTTTTCATTATTTTAATAACTTTTAGTTTATCAAAATAGTTAAAGATTATATATGGACCAAAGTAAAATTATTAATATATTTTAATAAATATATTTATTTATTTATTTAACAAAGTTAATGTTTTTACTATGAATCCCATAGATATATTTTTTTATGGATATCTTATATTGTTATCAACAGCCAAAAATATCTTTGACAACTTTTTATTTCATATAAAATTTTAATTAACACGAAAACAAATATTAGTATTTATCACGACATATTTACTTTCTTGTTGTTTATTTTATTAAAAATTACAAAATAAAAAATAATTTTTAATATCTTATACTCATTCTTTCATATTTTCACATGAAATTCTAATTTTTCACATTACATTTAAGTTATTGTTAACGTAATTTTTCTTAAAATAAAAGCATAGAAAACATTTACAAATCAAAAGTGCGAAGTTTCATTTTATTATAACTATTCCATAAATAGAATCATTTTTGATGTATTACAATACAATAATAACGTAAAACAAATTCTAAATTACATCATATATAACTCCTAAAGGGCATTCTCATTATAATTATTTTAGTTTTAAATAAAATGAGCATAAATAATTTTTTATATCGTCATCATTATATAGTATTAGTATAAAAACGTTTATCGTAAATAAACTAATTTATATTTCATTATTCTTTTATTTCAATATTAAATATAATTTTTTATAGGAACTTTCTTATCAATTATATGATTCATTGTATTATTTTCCCTACCTTTTATTTTATCAGTATTACTTTATGTTGTATAGTTTTCCCATAAAAAGTTTAATATAACAATAAATGAAACGTGTAAAAAACTATCTTTTATAATGTCTATTAATAATTTTAATTATTTAGGTATACAGGTAGACGAAGAAGGAGGATCAAAAATCAGTACTTAAAGTAAAGATTTTTAAAATTATTCAACTATTATAGTATTACAAATCATTGTTGTAATTTTTAATTATGTCTAAGAAAAAATTTTTCTCTAAAATTGTTAAACTTCTTAAGAAAGACAGTATGTTAATAGTATTTTTTAATATTTATATAAATTAATTTTTAAGATGACAGTAATAAGTTAGAAAAACTCAGAGTAGCAAGACACAAAAGACAAAGAGCTCCAAGTGCTTTGTCAGATCAACTATATAATTATGAACCAATGCCAACAATTTATGAAGCTGATGAGTATGATACAATTTCGGTTGATTCAGCTACCTTTGATGAATCATTTGATTCAGGAAGAAGAGATTCAACATTTTCTACTTCATATGGAAGTGATAGTGGTCATAGTTCTATTAGTAGTACTTCAATAAAATCCACAAAATGTCCTAATAGTGATGTACAATTTAAAAAATATCAAAGCAGTAACTGTTAGTTTAAGTAAGACATGCTCATCAATCATAAAGTCATCATCGTTCCCTAACGTCATTCAACAATCTGTGATATTTTAAAAAAAAGGAAAAAAACACAAACTTCTCTTTAAAATTTAAAGAATTGTACTATTTTTTATCCAAAAAATATTACAAATTTGTATGGATTCCCTTTAGAAAATTTAAACTATACGATATTTACATTTCTGAAGCTTTAAAAAATGGAAAAGACAAAACAACAAAAGAATGCTTTGCCTTGAAAATTCGTGCAATCAGGCAATTATTTTTCAACATTTTCATCCATAATATTTTTTAAAATATTTCACATGATTTCGAAGATAAAAGGAACTATGTAATATTTGAAACTTTCCTTTAACAAACGATAACGTTTATTAACATTTTTATTTTTACACACATATTTTGTTCAAAAATTACCTTTCATTCCATATCTGTGAAGCAATTGTGAATACATTATGTATATTTACTTATTTATTTTCTATGTGTAAAAATAAAAAGTTTTATCAGTAAAAATTTTTAATCACTTTAAATTATATATTTTGACAATTGGTTGTTTGAATGAATAGTAGAAAATGGTAATAAAAAATTCAATGATCATTGATATATATTTTAATAATTATGGTTATTTATCATGGGATTTACTTAAGATTAACAAGTCATATGTCTTGTGATTGTCATTGAGTAAAATTATTATTATAATAATAATTAAAGAATTTTTTCAATAATGTTTTTCTAATGAAGATAATTTTGAGTCAAAAATAGCTTGAATACCTTTCCACATTTCAACTTGATCAATTGAATGCTCTTGTTTCCTAAGATCAGTCTAACTCTTTTGTTACTACTTTGAATTCTTCTTCTATTGTTTTTTGTTCATTTTCTAAAGATGGTAAAAGTAAATTATTTTCAGATTTATTAACATATTCCTCATGTCTTTCTACATTCTTTGATTCTTCTTGTATCTCAGATATTATTTTTTGAAGCATGCCTTCAAACTTATTAATTTCCATTAAATCATTGTTGTTATTCCTTTCCTGTGAAATTTTTTTTATTTTATTAATTTTTTCATGAATACTTAGTAATTCATTATTTAACCCTTTGATTTTATCATTCTTTTCTGTAATTTCATTTTTAATACCATTGATGAAATCTTTCAATTCATTAACATCACGACTTTTTACTTTTCCAGTTTTAGGTCTTTCATATCCTTTAGATTTTTCAGGATGTTTTAAAATTGTCTCTATTACTATCTCATTATTTTTTTCTTTTTCTTTCTTAACATCATTCCACTCTCGATCAAGAATAGCAAAGGTTCTTCCTAGAATACCAATTTCACGTTTTATATTATCTAAATTTGCTTTTCTTTTTTTATATTCAAAAGATTTATTTCTAAACTTTGAAATGTATTTTTTCATCTCACCACTACTAACAATTTCTTCGTCACCAGATTTTTTTTTTAATCTTTCTCTTTTTTCTTCCAACTCTCCTTCAAGTTCAGCGAGTTCTTCCCGTCTTTTTTGAAGAACTTCTGCTGTTACACTTTTTTTCCTAGTCATATTTGCAGCTTGATGTCTATATATTGATAATTTATCGTCATTTGCCTCATCTTTGTTGTCTCTTTCCAATGTTAAATTCATAATTTCAGTTATTTAAATTCTCAATATTATTATTCATCTGTAAAATATCTTCTTTAGTTATAGCTTTCATGTTGGCAATTTGTGTTAAATCACTAATAACTCTTTGTTTATTTTCTATTTCAGAATGTAACTTTTCTTTTAAGATATATGTATAACTATTTAATTCTTCTTCAAGTTCTTTTATCAGTTGAGATGGATCAAGATTATTAATATTATTTTCAATTTCACTAATATCTTTTTGAAGCCTCTTCTTTTTACCACTATAATTGGCAATAAATGTTTCTTGTTCTTGTTTCAATGCGCGATATTTTAATCCTTCATCTTTAGCCTCACGTAATTGCTTTGCTAATTCTAAATACTTTCCATAATTTTTTATATTCATAACTTTATTTTTAACTTTCTCAACTCTTCTACTTAATTGTTCTTTCTCTTGATTCATAGTATTTAGATCATTTTTGATATCTTGTATTAACAAACTATCTCCTTTGACTTCTTTAACAGCTTTATGAATATCTTTGAATTGTTCCATAACGTCACTAACTTCATTTTCAAGTTTAATAATTTCATCGTCTCTAAATTCTGGAGGAACATTAACTTTTGTCAAGTATTGTGACAAATAAACACGTTCTTTAATTTTTTCTTCATTTGTAAAAATCCAATACAATATAGGATATACAAAACCCTTTTCTCCCTCTATTATTCCAGTTCTCCATTCATGTCTTAAAAATATAATGTATTGAAAAAAGAACAATATTCATATAAAAATATATTATTTATAAACACATTTATCTTAAAGAAATTATACTATTTTTAAACTTTTGCTTTTAGATGTAAAATCTTAACTACAAATTTCAAAAATGATAACATTTATACTATTTTTAAAAAATATTTTTAAACTAAAAATGGCAGAAAAGTGTTTATATTTAAAAATTTATAGGGGAATATGAAAAATAACAAAACTTACAATTCATCTAAGTCTTTTGGAGCTTTAAATCGTATTAAACGTAAAATGTTAAAAATCCTTAGAGCTGTTTCTTCTGCAGATTCAGAACGGATATCAACAAAATTATTGTTTGTTATCCATTGTAAAACATCACTTAATAATTGAAGCAATTTATCATTTCTTAAACTATCCAAAGTTATTAGATTAAGATTTTTAGAAAAAGGTGGATTATTAAGATAATTTACAAGTGTTCTGATATGCTCAACAGACATTTAATAAATATATAATGAAAATGGAAATAACGTGAATATTTCTTGGTATAAAATTTCTTTTTAAGATCAACATTCATTTTTGTTACCATAGTAACAAACTATTGTTTTCAACTACTAATTATTAGAAAATATATGATAAATGGAATATATATCATTTCAAAAATGTATTTTTACAATTTAATGAAGTGTTTTTTTAACAAAATTAAAAAGTTAGTTTTTCCTCTCAAGGTAATTCTAATCATATTTTTATATTTGAACAAAAACAGAATTGAATTAAAGCAGTTAATAAAATAAATTCTTTTATTAATAATAAAAAGCTATAATAAACTACCATTTATTTCTATTTTGTTTTCAAAATTTCTGCTTTAATTATGCGTGAATAACGATAAGTCTTTTATTTATTTGTTCACCTAAAATTTAATTTTGCTTCCATTAGAATTTTTTTCCTTTTTCTTTTAAAAAAATGTATATATCTTTTTATAAATTCTTAAAAAATCTAGTTACACAAATATAAAAAAAACTCTTAATGTTGTTATTATCCCTTGAGCGAAGTGGTTTAAAAGGAAGTTTTAAAAAATTCTTATTAACAGCAATGTCAAAATAAAGTTATGTTAAGAAGATTTAATGTATCCTGCAAATTCATCATCCATTAGAAAGAATCTTCCTCTTTTTTTGCAATTTATCTTTCTCTCTCAAACTAACTTCTGATAACAATTATAATTTTCCTCTTTAAAACAAACTTTGTTCTTGTTTACGGCTACTCTTTTTGTTATCAAAACAAATTCACTTCGTCAAAAACTTTATTTTTATAATTCTTTAAATACAAAAATAAATAATTTTTATATATCATTTTTATAATATAGTAAATTTTTGAATTTTTAAATAACAATTTTTAAAATACGCTTTCGCGTTCCTTTCTCGCCTATTACTCTACTCAATAGAATAACTTTAAAAATAGAAAAAAGTTTTTTCTTTATACAAGTGCAAAATTTTTTTAACTTAAAAAATTTTCCTTTTTAACTTTATTATTTCTATAAAACTTTGATACATATATATATAGTCATTTTAAAATACTTCAATTATAAAATACATTTTGCCACTTGAAATGAAAAAATTTTATTTATAAATTTTTATATTTAACTCTAAGACTAGAGAGAGTGCTTTAAAAAGTTTGTTTCTTGTCATATTCTTCAACTTGGATATTATTGGAAAGAGAGAGAGGAACAAATAATGGGAACAATATTGAGAAAAATAAGTAGTTTTCTTTTGTCTGTCCATTTGGGTGAATGATAAAAAGTTAGAATATATGTATATATAATATTGTGCAACTAGATTGATGTATTAGTTCATGTGGGGTTAGCCCTTCTATATATGAAAGTTTTCTAATTTTTTATTTAAAATTTGATAATATGATTACACTTTTTGACTATCATTTAACTTTTTCCTTTTGTTTAAATTATCCTTTTCCTTTATTCTTTAACATATTACTATATGATGTAAGGAAATAAAACTAACAAATTTCGTAACTCATCTATAAAGCATAATTATAAAAAAAAATATATTTATGTGACATTTCATTAATAATATCTCAATGATACTATTTGTAATAAAATAGTATGTATTTATTTTTAACTTCAAAAATATGTATTGAAGAAAAAACGAAGTGAAAAATATTGAAGTTGTCCTTTTGTTTAGTATCATAAATATGAGAGAAGAACATAAAATTGATAAATGTTCAGTATATGATCATCCTCCTTTTCGTACTTATTAAATTAAATACATCTCTCATTAAATATTTCTTCACTTACTATATAATATCAAAATAATATTTCTATAATTCATAACTCTTTCTCTCACTCCATCATTTTAATTTCCCAACTTATCACTATTACACTGCTTTTTTTTTGTTCAAAATTGGCCCTCATCTCGATTATCTTAAAAATGATGACTTAATTTTGTCTAATTACATTATATCTCAATTTATATATTGTGTGTAAACAAAAATAACATAAATATGATTATTTTCTAACGGTATAAGAAAATGAAAAAGATAAATAGATGATGACGAAGCACATTTATTTTTCTCATCTATTATTATCATCATCAAGATTCAGTATGTATAACTTCATTACAACAAGTATCATATTTTACTAACTATATTCTCCATTACAAATGGTATTATTTTATCCTTAATCTTATTACACCAATTTTATATCCCTAAACGTATAATTTTTTAAAATTATTTTCTCCATAATATTCCTCTCTTTTTGATTAATTAAAAGAGAAAGATGGAATTTTATTTCTTTTGAAATAGAATTTAATAATTGCTCTTTGTCTATTTCTTTTTTATCTACATTCCCATCATAAAATAAAATATATATATATATATAATATGTATATATTTTCCTTAAAAATTCAATTTCTTTAAAAATAGAATTTTCCAATTCTTTTTTTTATCTAGAATTACCCTTTAAATAGTTTTATAATTCTCAATTCACTTTATTTTTATTCATTATATTTAAAAATTAGTGAATGTAAAATAGATTCTTGAAAAATATATGTGCATATATTTTATCCATATATATTAAGCATATGGTGTAGCTTTTTTTCTAGATACACCTTTTATTTTATTCATATATTGAATAAAATATAGTAATATTTTTATATTACAGTTATCAGTTTTATAATTTAATAGAAAATAAAATATCATTAAAATAAATGTATTTCTATGTAAAGTATATTATTTCGTATTTATCTTGTCTCGTCTTATCAATATTATAAAATATCATATTTTCTTCGTTAAAATAAGTTTCCTCCTCGAATGAGAAATTTTATTTCTAACAAACTTCAATTAAAGCTATTAATAAACATATATTTTCCCTTAATTTAACATGTTTATTTTTAATTTATTGTTGTTTTTTATAGAAGCCATGCCAATGCCAAGTACTGTACCAGTGTGGATATATGTAATTTTTAGAAAAAATCCTTCAAGTGGGCATGATAAGCTAGGAGTTAATGTATCTTCAGATGGACCAGTTTTCTGGAATCGTGAAGTTGCATATGTTTTTTGTTGTTCATGTCACTTTGATAAACATGAAGAAGAATTATTAAGATTATTTGATAGATATCAAACAAGAATTGAAAGAATTTGCCTCGTCGATAGGCCATTAGATTATCCTTTCATTCCAGACTCACTATTTACTTATATGGCAACTGTCTTGAGTAATCTTCAATTTATTTATCTCAGAGAACTTGATTTAGAAAAAGTCAATAGAGGAACTGTCGAGAAATTATCTAGACATAAAAATTTAAAAAAACTTATTGTTCATGGCTGTAGAAATTATGATGTTTTTCAAGATTTTAAAGGGCTACCCCAACTTTTAGTTGTTAAAGGAGAAATTGTTGGTTTAAAAGCTATGCTAGGCGATATCTTTGATTTTGATACATCCAGTCCTATTTCTACAAGTTCTAGTACCACAGATGCAACTGATGATGGAAAGAAAGAACCGGGAGAACTTGAAGAGATAGTTTCAGAGGCTGGGACTCCGGATGAGTTATCAGAGTGCATTGATATAAAATTGCAAGTCTTCGTTCAACAAAATTACCGTACAAGATTAGTTAGAAAAATATTGGGTTGGTCTAAAAGTTCTGTCATATTTTTTATAGTTCTTCTTTATCATCGAAAGAATATAATTGCATGTTAAAGAAAATTAAGTTATCTTAATAATTATATAGTACCACTTCTTAACTTTATAATTTGTATAATCACAATTTGTTCTATTATCTGTGTTACATTTTTTTGCTAAAACGTGAATGTAATTAGGAACCATTTCTGATACTGTATTTTCAACAAGCTTAAACTAAGATATAACACAACTGAAGCTTCTATAATTCTATAATTTATGTGGACCATTGGGAGAAAGTGAAGTGATGTTTAAACCGTGTTTAAGTTTTTTATAAAGTCTCGGAGTGGACAGATGAATCATGAAGATGAACCATACATTTGTATGGCATCTGTTTCTTACGGATATTTTTTTAAATTCTACCACATGCAAAATATTTCTTATGACCGCTAATGAGATAAATTATCAAAATTTCAAAGCAAAGTTTCTTAAAAAAATCACAAAATTTTTAAAACTATTAGAAATTGTGTTTCAATATGACGAAGCATAACATTCGAAACTCCAGGAAGTCCAGATGAGTAAAGCTATGAAATTCTCAATCATCTAGCATATTCTCCAGATGTCTCTGCATCTAGCTATTATCTATTTGAAGTGTAGAAGCTTCAGTAAAGATGATAATGTAAATAATGACTTTTCTGAAACTTTCATCAATAAGATTAAGAAATTCTTCAAATCTGGAGTAATTAAAATGCCCACTTAATGTATACAAGTTGTAAATTATAATGGATAATATATTACAAATTAGATAAATTTCTTATTAAAATTATAGCCTTCTAAAGTTTTTTTTAAAAAACGACAGAACTTTTGTACCAACCTAGTATTTCCTATCTTTCTATAACACATTTTCCAAGTTACCAAAAAATACATAATTGTTAAAATTCAAAACAACAATTCAAAACCATTTATTAAAAACATTCCTGTCTATATAATGAACTAATTTTTTTTTATTTCAACATAAAGTGAAATATGAATCATTAATTCACCTCAATTACTTTTAAATTTTTAAAAGCAATTGCTTATTAAAAGTGAAGTCATTAACTATTCTTTTGAAAAAACTGTTATTTTCATTGAAATCTGAATAGTTGTTTATACCAAAAATTTATAAAACATTTTAATATTAATATTTAAAAGTATGTTCAAAATAAATAAAATAATCTTAATGTTTATGTTTAAAAACAATATGTAAACCATCATCAATATTAAATAGAATGTTATTACATCTACTATCGTTTGATATAATTGTATTTAAATTTCTAAGGGCAATTGCTTCTTCATCACTGGTTTTTGAATCAGCCACTCTACCAGATGATAAAACATTATTAAAAATAATTACACCTCCTGGCATGGTAAGTTTCATTGCTTGTTCATAGTATTTGGAATATTTTTTACCATCATCATTTATAAAAATAAAGTCAAATCTTTCCAAATTTTCCGGTGAAGAAGCCTCTTTTTCAAGGTACATTAAAGGATCTTCTTCGATACTAGTTATAGCAACTTCATTTTTAGAGTCATCGCCATCGTTTGAAATATCTATATTCTTCTCAATTTCTTTTCTTATACTATGATTAAAATCAACTGCTACAATTTCACCACCAGAAGTTAGTGCTTTAGACCATGCTATAGTAGAAAGACCAAGATATGATCGAATATCTAGAATTTTTTTTGCTCCAATTAGTTGTATAAAAATTTTTCCAACATTCAAAACTTCAGGTGACGGAATATTATTTAATGGAATGGCATATTTCATACATGAACCTCTATATTCTTTTAAAAATCCACTTTCCTTACAATTCATCTTATGACAATATAATTGAACTTTTCTCGTAGCGTTTTCTTTTCTTACTCTTCTTTTTTTTAACTTACTAAAAAAGACATTAAACATGATAGAAAAATAAATTCTATAAACACTAAATTTTATGTCAAAAATATTTTGTAAATTGATTCATTTTTGTATCATTTATATTTAAAGTTGGTTTTTTTTAAGCTAATGACTAATTGTAATGATTCATATTAATTTTTGTTCAGAAACAATATATTTTATAACTTATTGAAAAAACAACTTCCAATAAACATAAATATTTTGTTTAAATATTCCAAAGAAATAAAATAATTTAAAAAATATAGAATAATTATAATTTAATAAATTATTTTTTAGTATCATTTTTAATGTTAAGAATAACTTTTAAGGTGAACATATAAATACATTAAAGTTCAATTTAATGCTTAAAAACAATATGTAAACCATCACCGACATTAAGCAACATATTGTCACATCTATCGTCTTCCGAAATAATGGTGTTTAATTCTCTAATAGCATTTGTAGCTTCATCACAACAATCAGAATTGGCAACTCTACCAGACCAAAGAGCATTATCAACCTAAAATAACACCACCAGGACGAAGAAGCTTCATTAATCTATCATAATAATTTGGATAATTAGATTTATCAGCATCAATAAATGCAAAATCCCAAGTTCCAGATTCACCATTTGCAATAAATTGATCTAAGAAATCAAGTGCTTGACCTTTAATAAAAGAAATTTTCTTAGAAACTCCTTCTACTTCATTAATTAATGGTTTACCAATTGAATCAAGTGCCTCATGACTTATGTCGAAAGAATAAACTTTACCATCTTCAGGGAGAGCGGATGCCCATGCAACAGCAGATGCACCAGTAAATGTACCAATATCAAGACATTTTTTAGCATGAATAAGGCGTATAAAATTTTTGCCAACTTGAAGAACTTCTGGTGCTCCTAACATTATAGACTGATCATGGCTTTTTAAAGTCTCTCTCATAATTTCTTTTTCCAATTGACTTTGCTTAACAGTAAGATTTGTACAATATATAGAAATAGGATTTGCATTCGAATAATAACTTTTAGCTACTGTTTCTCCCATTCCCTTTCCTTGCATTTTGTCAAGATTAACAACTGGTGGTATCATTGGCATTTTCTTTTACTAAAATTAACCTATAAATAAAAAATCTCACAATAAATCAATGAAAAAAAACAGTACAGAAATAAAACTATCTATAATCTGCAAAACGCGCCACCAATAAACGTGCTGAGATTATAATTTTAAACTATATGAAAATAATAAGCAATCAACTTTATATACAAATTTGCACAGCAGATCAACAACCATTTTCTTTATCTATTTTATTATCTCTGTTTAAAGAAAAAGATTACAAAAGATTAATTTTTATCAAACACATTACGTCATTATAAAAGTAAAGCAGTCAATATATTTTTTTAAAGATTAATTAAATTATTGTATAGATATTTGATTCCCAACAATTCTACTTTAATAATGTAGATTTCCTTGGAAAAAAGTCTTTAAAAAAATTTTACGACTTTTTAAATCATTGTTTTATATTTGCTCCACTGCCTTAAATCGTATGATTTTTTCTAGACTGTGTTCTATTATTTTATCAGATAACAGTGAAAAAATATTTATTGAATATATATTTATAAAATATGTAAATACTTACGCTCTTTTTTATTTTAATTTTTCACATTGAAAAATAATTTGTATATATATTAATTAAACAACCAATTAAAAAAGTAAAAAATTCGAATAGTTATTACTAATGGAAAATGTATTGTTTAGTTGATGGACACAAATCTGATACTATAATTGGTAGTTAGAAAATTTGAAGACATAATATAGAGAAAAAGTATAAAAATATTTTAGATTCTTATAAAGAAAAAAATCTTCTTTTAGATTTAATGTCGAAGTTTAACATAATAATAGCAAATCATGAATAAAAATATTGTCAATTTTCCTAAGGCAAAATTCTGCTAAAAGTATAAATGTTTTAAATAGTGCAGATTTAGTATACAGGATTTCTCAAAAGTAACTCCCCACTTGCGAACGCTTGTAACTTTTTTTATACTTGAGATAAAAGCGTGAAATTTTGTGAATTTGTAAATAAGCCAAGTAATATTTTTTAATTTTTTTCTAATTAAAAAATTATGGTCCCATCAGGACTTATGACCTCTTCAAAAAAAATTTTTTTTGCACTATTTGTGTATGTAACTTTTTCTAATGAAGAGATAATGGGGTGATTCTTTCACAGATCAAAAGATTAACTTCTTTTGTACTAGAATCATCAATACCATAAATATTAAACTTTATTAACATTGTTTTATTTTTAATCAAAACAAAAAAATCACGATTTTTGCCAAACTTTCGTGGTTTTTTAAAAATTAAAGCCCATTGAGAAGATTCTCACAAATGTGGTATCATTATGCTGATAGAGTTAACAATGTTCTATTCAACGGTAATAATTTTGTTTATTGGAAATAAGTTCCAAGAAAGTTATGATAGTTAAAAAAATAGTCTAATTTCCTCATTTTTTTTCAGAATTAAAAAAGTATGTTTTTTTAATTTTTTAACATCAATAATGACTCTTTATTAAAAGAAGTTGAAGTATTACTTTGTTTTGTATTGTTATCTAATCGTATTTCAAACATAAATCTTATAAGAATAAGGTTGAAAATACGATAGTATTTGAAAGATGCGTAAAAATGCTTTTATAGGATAATAATCATGTAAAACAATATACAATACAAAAAAATAATGTAAAATACTTAAAAAATAATTTTTAAAAAAATTTATGCGATAAAAATTATCAGAATTTTTTGGCTACATATAGGCAAATAAGCAGTATTTCGTAAACTAACTTACTTTTTGATTATAATAATAATATTAGGTATCAAATATGTTGAAAAAAATGGCGTTTGTAACTTTATTTTTTACCAAAACTACAAAATTAATCATCTTTGGCAAATCATAACTTTCATCAATCTTGTTTGATTTTAACGCCTCTAAATCTATTCGATAGAGCTTCGTTAACTCTATCAGAATTGTAATAAAACTTTTGTTAAAATTTTCTCATTGAGCTTTAATTTTGAAAAACAACAAAATTTTGGCAAAAACGTGGTTTTTTTGTTTTAATTAAAAATTAAACAATATTTATGGATTTGATTATTTATGATATTAATGATTCTAGTAAACAAGAAGCTGAGATTTCGATCTGTAAAAGAATCATCTTAATGTCTTTTCATATAAAAAGATTAGGTACTAAGAAAGGCGAAAGAACACATTTTTTTAGAATGGCTATAAGTCCTGATAGGAAAAAATTTTTTAAAAAGACGAAAAATAAAAAATATTGTCTCTTATTTCTATTAATCTGTAAAATCTCGCATTTTTATCTCTTCATAGAAAAAAGTTATTAACGTTCACTAGTGGGGAGTTTATTATGGACACCCTGTATATGATGATTATTACAATAAATAAATGATAAAATATTAACTTAAGCATTATCTATATATAACAATTTAACTAAACTTTAATCTCTGAACTTTTACCTTCTAATTCTTACCTTAAATATAAATTTATTACTTAGGGCATAATTGTATATTTGTAAAACTATAAAAAAAATAATGAAAGTTCAAAAGATTTTAACAGAAAGCTTATTTTCGAACTCTCTTTACATGCTAAACAATTAAGTTTTTATAATTTTAATAATGGTCATACTATAGAGATAAAAAATATAAGGAATTTTATTAATATTACTCTTTACTGCTGTTATTATCTTTATTATTGCTCAAAATTATTTTACATCAATAATCAACTGATTAATATTTATTTTTAATAATGCATTCATAATACACTAATATATTTTTATCATAAAAATTGCCATCTTTTAAAGTTTGTATAATTTTTAAAATTTCATGCTATTACATAATTCATATATAATAAAAGGTTATATAAGTTTATAAGATAGAAAAAATATCAAATAACTATAAGATTTATACAATAAAGACACATTAAAATACACAAAACTTATCGTGAATACATATTTTCTACAATATCTGAAAAAGGAGAATAGCAGTGGTGACTTCACGTGTCCCCAACTTTTTGACGAACATGTATGACCCCTGTGCACGAGCGTTGATACACCCAGAACTAAATCCTCACCTCAAGGTGATAAATTAGTATACACACAAAAAAGTACAAAATCACCACCTTGAGGTGATGTTTTCCCTCTGAGTGATGGTGTAATGGTCATTTTATTATTAGTAAAGTTAAACATTAAAAGAAATTATACAAAAATAATATTTAACTATTAGTTAATTTACGCTAAATGGTGTTCTATAATTCGTACACTTCCTAAAACAACTTCCTTTGAAGCGTGTGCCCACATTCTGTTAGAAGCAAGTTTACCAATTTTGAATTCCTTGTTCAACAGATCTTTTGTTCCTCTAAAGCAGTCACCGAAAGAAGAAAATACCACGGGGATGAACATACATTCATATCCAGTCTCTTCCTCTAAAGCACTCGCATAGTTTGTAGATTTAGGTTGTTTGAGAATATCCTGATAATTACTATTGTTAACTTCAACAGTACCGTTCCAGGTATATTCAACTTTTTTTATGCTCTCCATTTGCTTCATATTTGGAAAGAAACTGACTGCAAAATCAAAAACATAAGATTTCCTGCGTTGTTTGTCAATGATAACCATATCCGGATTACTAGCAACAACTTGAGATAGCAAGGGGTAAGGTGTATCGAAAAATATTTCAGCATTATTGTTCTTATATATTTTTCTACCCTTAACATAACTGAATTTATATTTTTTGAGAACCCTTCTTAAAATAGCAATTCACATGTTGTTGTGGCGAGATACGAAAAGTGATTTCTTGAATTTCTCGCACCGGTTGAGGATATGGTATACGGTTTCAACAGCTTGTCCACAATGTCTGCATTTTCTGTCAACAAACTCATTGCTACCAAATTTCCAATGGCACTTTGTTATTGTTTGTCCCTCAGATGCAGCAAATAATTTCTTCACATGCTTTATACTAATGCCACCTCTTATCCAATCACTATCTATTTCATCTTTACATTTTAATCTCCATTTACCATATTCCAGATTTCTACTGAATTTTTCACTTTTTTGTTCAATAAACACTTTTTTAAAATGCTTCTTAAACATCTTTTTTGCATCATCGACATTTGAGAACTTGTAACAATCTTTGCCCAGTCGAATCTCAAGAGGTACATAGTTCACTCCTTCTTTATAGCTACTGAACATTGGAGTGACTTTGACCTCATCATTCTTCAGATTGTAATATTGAGCTAGAATTTGTTGAAGATCAGTTACACAAGATCTTTGTCCCTTCAATGTACTAACATGATAATGCGTGTATGTTTCTGGTGTGGTATCAACATTCATTAGATTGTATATAATACTAAGAGTTAATGCCAGTTCACATCTATAACGAACATTGAGTAAATTCAAACCTCCCAGAGTTGTAGGAAGATAAAGTCTAGCAGTACTTGTATTTTTCTGGATTAATCCTAAATCCCTTAACCTATTCACTATTGCTTGATCAACCTTGTCTTCAATAAATCTCATAGTTTCTCTCCAACGATTATTCATCGTTACAGCAACATATTCAGTAATAGCTGGAACTATTTGATTATGACATGTTACCAGTTGACCAATGTGAAGATCTGACTGCCATATTTGATTTACTTTACAAATAATCTTTTCCTTCATACGTTCGAAATTTTCAAGTGCTGTATCTAATACTTTTTGATAGATCCCCAACCATTTATACGGATCACTCTCATGATCAATGATTTGTATATCATCCATGGTACTAGGATCAAGTTCATTATTGTTAGCACATTCCGGTTTGATTTTACCTTGTACAGATGCTACTTTGCCACATTTGGGTGTAATGGTCAGTATGGCCGCCTTCCAAGCGGCCGATTCGGGTTCGATTCCCGATAAACGCATCTACGAACTTTTTTTCGAATAAATTTATGTAGCTTGTTTGTTAATTTTTACTAATTTGGTTGTTTTTACTTTTATCATCTCGTTTTTATGTAACTTCTTTGTACATTAATATTAAACTTGAAAAAATAATTATTTTCTTTCAATCTTATGATATTTTATGTGAAAATATTCTCAAAATCAATTTTTAGATAATCTTCAGTTTACCATGTGGAATTTCTGTCAGTACATCCTTTTTATTATGTTTTATAAGTGTAAAATAATTAGCTATATAGTCAAATCGCTACAATATAAAAGTGAATCACTATCAATAATATGTTTATTGACAAATTAATAAATATGCGATTGCTGATCATTCAAAAAAAAACTTCTTTCCATAAAAAGTTTTTTAGGACATTTTTTGATTTAAAAAAAATGAATACAATATACAATGTTTTTATATTAAAGAAACTTTAGTAATAATTTAAAATTTATTTAATTTTACTTAATGTTATTTTTTCAATCTGGAAATATTTTGCTTTTAAAAAACAACTGTTCTTCTAATTGAGAACTTTATATTAGAAATAAAGTTCTGCTATATTTTTTTGATTATAGTAAGAATTTCCATCTTTCAATGATTAATAAAAAAAACTTATTTTAATCATTTTTTTAACTCCATATAGTCTTTTATAGTAGGAATTTTCAGTAAATTTGACACTTTTTCATTGACAGTAAAATAAAGTGAAAGAAGTTAATTGAAGGAAAATGTAATATGTCAATTCTCATTAGAGATTCAGTGATGTGGACATCAAGATTTCATATGCAAATCAAATTTATTATTACAAGGATAAAGAAATTAAAAAGGTTTATTAATCAAATTAGACAAATATAATATAAAGTAGTAAACATATAATCAAAATGCCATTTGTAGTTGGCAATTTCTTAGCTACCAAAAGATTTTAAACTTTATCAACTGTAGTTGAAAGTCAAATTTTAAAAAATTGCAAATAAAAAACAATTAATTTCGGTTTTATTTCCGATAAATGGTTATACAATCTTATTATTAAAGTAATTATATAGTTTATTCACAAATTGAAACCAACCGTTTTTTCATGATTATTAAGTCGTTTGGGTACCAATGTTTATATATTTGCAGATATTTATTAATAATAATCATTATTTTTACTTAAAAGAGCTTATGTACTAAAATTATCTGAAAAAATGCAAAAAAAAACCCAAAAATGCGTGCTTGGAAATATCCCAGGTGCCCCCTGGCATCTCTGGTAGTATAGTGGTGAGTATCCGCGCCTGTCACGTGCGAGACCGGGGTTCGATTCCCCGCCAGAGAGTCTCTTTTTCCTTTGGGACCTCCAAAATAAAGTTTGGGACACTTTAAACTTCAATTTTCCAACCTTTTTTTTGTTCAAAATCTGGTCAAAAATAACACTTATTTTAGATTTTAGTAATGTTTTTTGTGTTTATTAATGATATTTTATATTAAAAACTATAAAAATATATAGTATAAGACCCAAAAAATACCAAAAAAGTTTATGTACCTTTATGGTATAATTTTAGCTTTTTATATAAAAGATAACGTTTAAGATTACTATTTTATGATTATGTATAGTAATATTAGTTTAAAAAGACATTTTAAATACGTTAGAATTATTTTCAATCACAAAATGTACCATATACACAACACTAATTATCACATGCTTAAGATGTCCACCTTAATTATCTTAATACAGCTGGGCTCAATCATAGAACCTTTCATAATTCCTCTTCTATTTTTTGTTTTATTTAATGGATATTTTTTATCCGCTTTTAAATCTATAAAAATTTCTTTTAATATAACATAAAATCAAATTTTATAAGGATAAACTATTTAAGTTTTGAATTAATCGTCATCAAAAACTTATCGAAATTATTATACTATAAGAATTCAATTCAATACTTCCACTATTTTAAAAAGTATTAGTAAAAACATTATTTTAGTTATAACACATTATTTTTTACATTCAACAATTATTATACAAAGAATTTCTAATAATATCTCATTAAATTCTAAGATTAGTTTTATCAAAGTCTTATAATTTTTTTAAGAGTTCATATAAATTGTCAATGAAATTAATGCCATAATCAAATTGTTATTCCTTTATTTTATATTGAAATAAAAAAATTTGAAGTTTATATAAAAAATCATTTACTGGAATTCAAGAACTTTAATACAGAAAGAATAAATTTATTAAATTGTTAATTTCAAATAATTCAATATTTTACTATGTAATTCTTCATTTTTAAAGACTAAAATTTCTTCCATAGTAATCTTAGAATGGGTTAAATATAATTTAATATGACATTTTAAATACGATTTTTGTATGCTTTTACTGGAAGCCATATTGGCTTCATACTAAAATTTTGAAAACTGGAGAATAAACTTCAGAATTCAATAATTACATTTAATCGGGTTATTTAAACCGACAACTTGATAATAATATCAACTTACATCTTTTCTATTTCATTCGTTTACAAATTTTATGTCAGTTTAATTGGCAGCAAATGTATATATATATCATTATAAGGTCAATGTTTTAACGGAAAATGCCAAAAAAGAAACTATTCTACCAATAATAACAAAAGTCTTTAAATATATTTTTATATAGTAATTTTAAAATTAATTTTATATTATTTAATTGGATAGCATAGCTGAAAGCTTTATATAAAACCTATATGATCTAGAGTTTATCATTAAATAACTATGTTAATGATTATTTAAAAAACAATTTTGACGCCCCTGGCACATATCCTACAGATCTGACGAGTCGACATACAAGAGTCGGCAACTAGTCTTACGCTCATATCCTACTGAATGCACCGGATCCCGTCCGATCTCCGAAGTGAATCAGTTGCGAGCTATCTTAGTACTTGGATGGGAGACCTCCTGGGAACCGTTAGTGGTGTAAGTCTTTTTTTAAAACTTATTTATAACAAAGAATTACAATAGCAACATTTTCATATAAATAATTTTAAATATTTGTTTAGCAGTTTATAATAATCACTGAAAAAATATAATAAACAAAATTTCAGTTACCATTTTGATTTGTTTTTATGTATAATTTTATATTTTAGATGCAATTATACAACTGAAGATCTACTTCTAACAAGTAATAGTCGATATATTATATTACATCCGAAAAAACGTTTAAAATATTAGAAGCTATTTCTAGCTTCATGCCAAAATTTCGAAATCCGAAGAATTAACCTCAGAATCCAGTTTTACCTTTAACTGGGTTATTCAAACCGACTGTCTCATAATCATACAAACCCACACCTTTTTCATTTCATTCGCTTACAATTTATATGTCAGTTTGTACACAGGAAGTGTATATATATGGATATAAGATCAATGATTTTATAAAATGCCGTAAAAACAACTATTTTTTGAATAATAACAACATTTTTGGAGTTCTTAGATATTAGAATTTAAGAGATTTATTTCCACATCTTTTAAAAAAGGACTTATATTTTATATCGTTAAAAATAATTATGTAAAAATAATTTTTGTGTTTTGCTTTTATACAATCAAAATGTTAACTGTAATTGATAATGTCTATTTTTTTAACATTGTCAGGTGTAGGTGACAATGTTATAAATTTTTAGGAATATAAGACATTGTCACCTATAGTTGGCAATCTGACTTTAACTGTATCCTGCTGAATACACCGGATCCCATTTGATTTTCGAAGTAAATCAGCTACGAGTTGTTTTGTTACTTGTATGTAAGACTTTCTGGCAACTGTTAGTAGCGTAAGTCTTTTTTTTATTTTTGTTTTCAAAATGTTTCTACATTGAGAGGTAAAAATGTTATTACTATGGAGAAATCTGCAATTACACAATAGAAATTGTATAACTTTATCGCCATCCTCATTGTAACAAAATATAAGATTTCTCAATCATAAATTGTACTCTTTTATGGTAAATTTATACACATGCACACATTCTTGTTTTATTATTTTTGATTTCATATAACTTTTGTACATTTTTATTTTAACGCAATAAAAGTATTAATACTTGAATAAAAATATATTTTACCATGTTGTTTATCACAAAATAAATTATTCTTTACTGTTTTAAGTCATAAGTCGATGTCAATATGAAGAAATATTTACATTGAATTATACTATATAACGGATTATATAAAAAAATATCTGATAGATGAACTTTAGTGATTTGTTCATGATTATTTTTAAATTTATTTTACTAACATTTTGTTCGGTAAATTAAAAATTACATATATCAGAAATTAAATTGACATAATTTTTAGATTCTATGTTAATTATTAATCTCAATTATTTTAAAATACAGCTAGAAAAAGATCAATTTAGAAACAAGTCGATTTTATGTATTTATTTTATATTCCTTATTACCATTTTAGAAGAAATTTTAAAATTGTTAAAACTTTTACCAATTGCCTCTAACTAACATATCAATGTTAAATAATTGTAGACAATGTATTTTAATTTTACATTTCAAATCTATTTGTAAATGTTGTTTGATATTTCAACTGTCATTTAATTTATGAAAATAAACAAATGAATCTATTGCCTTTTTGAAAATGCGTAATAATAAATAATATATTGCTTTTATTGCTTCATGTCATGAGAAATTTACGTAAAAATTTTTATTATTTTTATATTCATTGTTTTTCTGTAATAATTTCAGATTTTCCGATGGAAAATTAATTGATTGAAAATTTAGTCTAGCTAAATTGTAATTTTATAATATTATTATTTTAGAATGGGGCTTCTCAAAAGTACTTCAAATTTTCTTTTCTTTAGTAATATCATTCTAATATTGATATTTGAAATTTCAGCTAGCAATAACGACACCATCAAAGAAACCCCAGAATATAATATATTTTCATTCAATTTTCACCATGTTTCAACACCATATATTTTAACAATATGGCTTGTTACAGCGACCATTGCGAGGATTTTTTTTAACATTTCGAATAGAATCTCAGATACTTTCCCAGATTCAGCCCTCTTAATTGTTGTTGGTCTTATTCTCGGATTAATATTAAAAGAAGTTAATGTTGATTCAAGTGTCTTTACCTTAGATTCAACAACATTTTTTATCTTCCTCCTACCACCAATTATTTTTGATGCTGGATATTTTATGCCAAATCGTGCACTATTTGAGAATGCAGATTCTGTTCTCTTATTTGCAGTTTTTGGAACAATCTTTAATACATTTTGTATTGGATTTTCATTTTATGCTTTAGGATGTATGAATTATTTTTCTGTACATTTCTCGATATTTGAAATCTTATGCTTCTCTGCACTTATCTCAGCTGTTGACCCCGTTGCTGTTATAGCTGTTTTTGAGAAGATACATATTAATGAATTTTTGTTTATTAACTTATTCGGTGAGTCACTGTTTAATGATGGTATTTCAGTAGTTCTATATCAGATGTTCAGACAATTTCTATCAATTGGTAATGAAAACGTAAAACCATTGGATTATATTAAAAGTTGTATATCATTCCCTGTAATAGCACTTGGTGGTGCAATGGTTGGTATTATTTTTGCTTTTATTGTTTCATTATTAACAAAATATTCACAAAACATTGTTACTATGGCACCAGTTTTTGTTTTTGCCATCCCATATTTATCTTATCTTACCTCTGAAATGTTTGCCTTTTCATCAATTATAGCAATTACAATATGTGGGATGTTGATGAAACAATATGTTAAAGAAAATCTCACACAATCTGCATCTTCATCCGTTAAATATTTTGTAAAAATGTTTGCTCACTCCTCAGAAACAGTTATTTATATGTTTCTTGGTTTATCAACAATCTCCACTTTAAAACATCAATGGGACACGGCATTTGTTTTATGTACGGTATTTTTTTGTTTATTATATAGAGTTGTAACAATTTTTGCTCAATGTTGGGTGCTTAATAAATTCAAAAAAGAAAAATTTTCAATCGTTGATCAATTTGTACTTAGTTACTCTGGTTTACGTGGAGCAATTGCTTATGGTGTAGTTGTTAGTTTACCAGATAATATATTAGCAAAGAATATGTTTATAACAGCAACTTTAGTAGAAATATTTTTTTCAGTTTTTGTTCAGGCATATCATAAAATCATACTAACGTTTTTTATATACTAATATTTTAGGGAATAACTATTAAACCATTATTAAATCTTCTGGATGTTAAAAAGAAGGACGATAGAGATAAAACAATGTTTGAAACTATTTCAAGTAGACATATAGATTATACAGTTTCAGGAATTGAAGATATAGCTGGTTTGAAGGGAAAAAATTCTTTAAGAACATTATTTGAAAGATTGAATGCGCAGATACTGAAACCTATCTTAATTAGAAAAGCAAAACGCGAAAAATTTGATGCATCACAAATTATAAGAGCATTCAGAAAAAAAACATTTGAGGAGGCATTAAGAGAAAGTGAAGCAAATAAAAAAGTAGTAGAATTTAGAAGTCCAATTTATGCTAGCTCCCATTTGAGTGACAAAATTTCGGATACATTGGAAGTTGAAAAGGCTTTAAGCAGAATTAACTCAATCCGTAGTAAAGGTAACTCGCTGATACCAAAACAAGCAAAAAAAATTACATATCAAGACATTGAAAATGATAATAGAAGAAGTATTTTTAATGAAATTCGAAAACATTTTCCAAATGAATCAAAGCCTGAAGTTTTGACAAGTGCAATTATGAATAGCATTAATAAAAATTTAAATAATTTAGCATTATCATATAATTCTTGCGATTCAGATGAATCTGATATAGAAGATGACTACTTAAAATCCATGCAAAAAAATGAATTACATAATATTTTGTCACATAACAGATTAAATACACTCCAGCACGATAAAAATGAAGAGCTTGATAATCATGACTCTAAATGGAAGAAAAAATCAGGTCTTAATACGGTTTACCCTGTTGACAGATCACAATCATCAAGTGTTTCATTTAACCTATCTGTTAGAAATGGACATGAATACCCTTGAGAGTTACTAATATATCATTTACACATATTATTGTAACTTATAAATAAATGATTATCTTTATATGTTTGTGGTGAAATAAAAATTAATGACCTTGTTTACAAAAGAATTTTTAAAAAACGTTTTTTAGAATATTTCCTATAATTTAACCGCATTTTGTTAGAATAAAGTTAGTACAATTGCTATCAAATTAATAATTTTATCATTCAATTATTTGAAATATGTTAAGTATCATTATAGTATAGTAAAAACATTTTATTGAAACAGAATATTATGATTAGAGATTTTCTATAACAAAAGATGTTAGCTATAAGTGCTACCTTAAAATTAATAATAACATATTAAAATTAATTAAATAGCAAGTTACTTACACAATGAAACTATTTTTTGTTAAGATGCAATATTATGCTAAGGTCCGAATATTATCACTGGATGAGAAATCTCAAGTTCAAATACTTGGTTATATGTTTTGGATTTTATTGTATCTGGTGTGTTAAAATAAAGTCTTCTTTATATCTTTTGTATCACTTTACTAAAAACAAACTTTAAAATTTCTAATATTTATCCAAAACTAAAAAATTGTTATAACTTAAAATTATTTATACAGATAAAACTTTTACCTTGTAAATTAATATCAATTAGATCTTGAAAAACATTTTTTTCCAGGATTTACACAGTTTAAAATGGAGTTGTTTTAAAATTTACCCTGAAAAGCCCCGAGGCACCCAACCATAGCTCAGTTGGTAGAGCGGAGGACTGTAGATTATAAAATAGTTATCCTTAGGTCACTGGTTCGAATCCGGTTGGTTGGAAACTTTTTTACTATTCTCTTCCTCATTATATATTTAAATGACCTTATATTGCAAAAGTTCGCAAAATGTCAGTTATAAGTAAAAAGATATTTTATTATAGTAATAATTATAAAACAAAACGAATAATAAAACTTTTAAAGCACAAAGCTTTTAAAATTTAAAACTGAATTTCAGTTTAATGGTAGATTGATTGTTATCATCTACATAGTATACCCGTTACATTTTATATATCAAGTTGATATTAAAGTTACAATCGCTGTTATTCTAATTAATCATGTAAATTACTATTTGATAGATTATAAAATACATGATTTAAGAATCCAAGTAATGAGAGCACTACACAGAGCAGTTGCTGGTAAAGTTACTAACCATGATATTGCAATTCCTTTAAATGTATGCCATTCAAAGGTTGCCGTTTTATCACAAATTCCTACAAACATAATAGAACCAATTTTACATTGAGTTGATGAGATTGGTAGACCTAATTTTGAAGCAAATAAAACAGTCGCTGCACTACCAAATTCTATGGCAAATCCTTTTATAGGAGTTATTTCAGTTAAATTACTTCCAACTGTATAAATAACTCGATGACCAAGAAGCCATAAACCAACACACATTCCTAGAGCACCAAAAAGTAAAAGTGAGAATGGAGTTCCTCCAGTTTGTTGAACATCAGCTTCATTCCAAATTGAAAATACTGATACAATTGGAGCGATAGCATTTGAAACATCATTACCTCCATGGGCGAATCCACCAAAACATGCTGTTAGTATTTGGAGGTATCCAAAAACTTTATTCATACATATCATTTCAAGTTGTTCCTGAGTATATCCTGTTTCAAAAAGTATTATTTGTCCATTACTTTCATGATTTTTACCTCCCTTTACTTCAACGTCTAATAAAACTTCATCTTTAGACGTTTTATCATTAGGTAAAAGAGCTTTAGTACTATTAGAATTCTTGCTCATAAAGTTAGCTGCTTTCTCAAATTCTTCATTTAATGGACATGAAAAATAACTTGAGTCTTTGTTGATCTTTTCTTCATCTATCCGTGGAACATTCCCATTCAATATTGCTAAAAAGATTTATATTTATTATAAGATTATATTTATTACATTTTATTTGCCTATTAAGATACAACTTGACAAATAGATATGTTGCAACACCGCAGGCAAGACCTATTGCTAGAGAAATTCCGCATACTTGATAAGATGTTAAAGTATTAATGTTAAAAAGTGTTGGGCCTTCATAGAGTATGGCAAAACAATTAACAGCAACAGTGATGACAAGAAGAGCTGGAAGAATTTTAACAGCTCCAATATATTCTTTTGACTAAAAATTATTAAACATTTTTCTATAAAATAAGAAACATACCCAAATTTGTAGAATTAATTGGAGAATATTAATAAGGGCAATAGAAACAAAACCAGATAAAACCGGAGAAACAAACCATGAAGCTATAATTTTCCCTATTTGGTACCAATTAATGCCTACAGTACCTCGGAGAATTAAAGAAAATCCAAGGGTGGCTCCAACAATTGAGTGTGTTGTTGAGACTGGAGACTTTAACCAGGTAGCAATTAAAAGCCAAGTACCACAACCGGCTAAAACTCCGATTTGTCCTAATATCAATTCTCCTGGGGCTCCATCATAAACGTTCACGTCTACAACTCCTTTACGCATTGTATCGGTTACTTGGTAACCTTAAGACATATTTTATTTTTAAATTATTTTTTATTATTCTTACCAAGAAGTGCAGCTCCCAATGTCTCAAAAATAGACGCAAGAACATAAGCTTGAATGAGTGTTAATGCTTTAGATCCAACAGAAGTACCGAATGAATTTGCTGTATCGTTAGCTCCAATAGCAAAAGCTAAGATAAAAGCAATAATAAATCCAAAGTACATTACTAACGAAAATTGTTCTTGGAATGCTGTTATAGAATCGAATGATGCGGTTGAAGAAACCACAGCATCAAGTATAGTAGAAGTCATGATTTTAATAAAAATTTATCAGAATGGATACGACAATCTATAAAGTGATAAAGAGCAATTATTTTTACTAATGTCTACTAAATCATATGATGAATAATGGGTCGTCAAAATATATTACTTGATAAATAAGATATTTTTAATTTAGCTAGTAAAAACATTTGTTAAATTACTTACATAGACGATATACAGACAAAAAATATAAAAATAACCTGTTGAAAATTGTTACAATAGTTTACCGAGTGGTGAATTAAAATAACAATATTCGAGGATTAAGTAACAAAATGAATGTAAAAATTTAAAATTTAATAAATTATAAGTAGTCATAAGTTTTAAATATTTTCTTATATACCAGAAATTTTTAACCATTAATGGGGAGGGTCAACGCCCAACTTGAATTTATTTAAATATCAGATAAACGTTAAATATTACAAAATTGTGCTTTCATATGAATTTAATTTCAAAGACTATCTAAAAATCATTTTTGCGAATGATAGATTGGTTTTTTTTGAATGTATTTTTACCATATAACCAGTAAAGGTTATTCCCCATGTAAAAGAAAAAGTAATCTACCTTTGTTGCTGGTATTGTGAATTTCATACAAGAGTTTTGGATGATGGATTGGAATGTCATAGAGAGAAATGTTGAAATCAGTTTGTATGAATGATTGATAAGAATTTGTTATCCTTGTCAATGCAATTGTTTTATTGTAATTGATAATTTTTTTTTGTCATAAAAAAAATACCTTTTGAAGTATTACAGTAATTTTATAAACTTGTTTACAATACAAATATATTCCTATTTTTTTGTACCTATAATTTTATAAGCATAAACTTCTAAGTTGTCTAAATAAAATCTTAATTTTATTAAAAATCTTGCACTATTAATATCTAAGTTATACGATTTTCATTGATAAACTGTTTATTTTCTAAGACACACAAAGATTTGATTTTTAATAAATAGGTAGTAATACTTTTGTAATTATGTTGTAAGAAATGTTTAATAATTTCTTGTTTAAAAAAACCATGCATTTTTAATTCATTAATATTCTGTATCGTTCATATATTGAACATTAAAAATCACAATATGAACAAATTAAAAGATCTATTACTTGCATAACAAATCTTTCAATCATCAATTTTTATTTTGTTTTGTCAATGAAAAATTTAATCTAACTAAAATATGATTTATCACTATCAATTAATATCATATTAATTTGTGAAAATTGTGTATTATGAGTGTAAATTTCATGTTTATTTGTTAAATCTAACACATGCAATGAAAAAAAATACATTTCAATTTCAATGAAATAAATACCAGCTGTTTTTATGTTAAAATATTAACAATAATACTATTTTATATAATATAATGAAATTGTCGTAAATAAACAATTAGAAATTTTATGTTATCCATCTTAATTTCGAAAATATTTTAGTTGTGGAAGTGAAATTATCTAATTATTATAATCCTTAATTTACCTATCATAAAGTCTTCTGAAAATATCTCGTTTGTTTTTGTTTGTAATTAGCTCAATATTATGTTGGAATAAATTGCTCAAAGAAAAATAATTAAGCATAATTATAAAATAATTTGCTATCAAGCAAAATATTTAATGCCTATTAATTTTCTTTATTAAAGATAACAAATATAATTTTAATAATTTTATCTAATTTTACTTAATTTCTGATGTTTATTGACGCATAAAAGTCATAGATTATTTAATTATTTTTTAAAAACACTTTTTAAAATTAAGAGATTGTGTGTGAGATTTCCGTTTCACTAATCTAGTAGCATGAAAATCGCTTTTTGGAATGAATGATCTTATTTTCGATCACTAGTAATCTAACTTTTTTTACTATTCTCTTTTAAAAAATTTAGTTATACTGAAGGTTTGTTTTTATATCTAAAAAGTAAATCGATTTGTAAAAAGATTTCTATATTTTATGTTAAATGAGACACAGGGGTCGACATAAACGGATTTGTTATTCTAAATTGGCCATAGGATTTAACATTTTTCATTTAACATATGCTTATTTGTCCGTTTTAAATATTATTTATCCGCTGCTATTGATGTTAATTTTAAAAATTTTATTTTAATGACAAAAAATGCTTTTAAAAAAATTATTTTCAAAGCAGTGAAAATAGGAAAATTTAAAACGGGAAATTTCTTTTTAAAAAAAACATTGAATCATTATTTCGTTTATTTGTAATAATTAATTATTTACTCTAGAACTATTTTAAAAATTTTTTTAAACATCGTTATTCACTACTCTAGTGATAAAATCGTTAAGAGTTAAATATCTTTTCCTTGACAATTTTGTCATTTTTTTTCTAAGAATATCATTTGATTTTTATAATCTCTTATTTTATCTTTGTTTATATGTGAGATTATATTTAAATATTCTACATTCATAATAAGTGATGGGTTTCGAGGAAAATCTAAATATAATCATATTCTCGAATTATATTTTAAATATTTATAATTGTAAAAAAAATAAGCTTCTCTTGTGTTGAGTAGTTAATTTTATACTAAATTTACAATAATATTTATTCACTAACTTCAATAATCAAAGATTGGGCTTAAAATTATTGGTTGCTTAGCAATATATTAATATTTATTTTAAAAAAATTAAATAAGTATTCCATATGACCTATACAATTTCATATGTATTTTATAAAAATCTCGATGCATTATTTCATAACTAAATTCTTTATATAGAGTCTTTGACGTAATAATTATTAGCGTGACTTTTCAGTTCAACAATATAAAATAGAGCATTTTTTAAATTATTAAATATTTCTTCGTTAATATTTTTGCAAAATATATTTTGCATTATCTAACTTTAAAAATCACTATATTAATTACCTTTTATATGTTGAATTAATGCTTCTATTTTTTCTATTTTGTATGAAAATGTATTAACACACATATTGTCAAGATTGTAAGTTATTGGTAACTATTTAAAAGATTATATAAAATTATCTTAAAAAAATAGTAATTAGAAATTGACTAAGGGTATCTTTTATTGAAATAGTAATTTAAAACATTCTATTTATTTTTGATGAAGTATTTTTCTTATTTTTTATATAAACACCATGTACTTGGAATTCTATCTTGTGATGTATTAATAAACCAAAAAATTTTTAATTAAATAAATAGTTAATAAAATATATCTCGAATCAATTGGTATATATTATATTTTAATGTCAAGGTCTTTCATTAAGATTATTTAATACAACACAATTTTCAGAAACAACGAAAACTTTTAAATTCAATAGTATTATTTATTTTAATTTAAATCTTATTAAATGTTATTACAGGAAATTTTGTCAATAAACTTCGTTAAACATCAATCAACATGATAAAAGTTAAATCAATTAGAAATTATTTCTAAATAATATATAAATTATCATAGAAAATCCATGAAGATATTTTTATACTATTTGCAGAATATTTTCTCTGGATCAAATTATTTTTATATATAGAATTCTATATTACTTTAAATGTTATTTGCAACAGTCTTTTTATATAATTAATTTTTATCAAAGTTAATTTTTTATCTAAAATATCTATTTAAAAATATACAGATGATGATTTAGTTAATCAAAATTATTTATTTTTACAAATATTTTTAGAAAAGAAAAATTGTAGAAAAGAGAAATGACTAAACAATTTATATATACATTAGATGGTAGAATATGGTTTGTACTGATAAGAAAATGCATCATGCGTTTTCATATATATAATTTCATCTCTCATTTTTATAAGTAATTGCATTACAATTGTGTGAAGAAAAAAAACAATGTAAAGCAGTAACGTGCTCGAAATAAAATAATTATAATGCAAAAGACATCTTCTTATGAGAGAAATTCTTTCCGGTTAAGTACAGCTATATTTAATATAATAAAAAACATATTTATTTAATGCTTTGAAGATTAATTATTATGAACTTTATCAGTAATTAGTTTTTGAGGTATTTAAACATTCGCATTTTCTTTAATTGGTAAATTATTGAAAGTTACAATTAATTTGCAAAACTATTTTCTCTTTACTTTATTAAGAAGTTAGAAGATTTTTTTAACAGCGATTTAATAAACTTTATATTAACCGCTACACAGTGATGATCATTTTCGTATTCAAAATTTTAACAAAATGCAAAATATTTTTTACTAGCGAAATCAATTTGGTTTTATATTTCAAATAACTTTAGTACAAATATTTGTAATTTCAAATTTAAACAAGAGTAAGTTCTTGATTTCACAATAATATTGTGTTTACAATTTTTTTATCATTTTGTTTAGAAAGTGTATATTTTTATGCTTATTAAAATAGCAATTTTTTATTAATAATAACTTTAAGGTGAGTTTTTTATACTGGTAAACTAAATCATCAATGTGTATATTCTTAAATGATAACTTTTTTTTTGATTTTAATAAATATTAGTAAAATAAATTTGTTTATTTTTTTGCATACATACTTTAAATAAAATAATTTTCATTAATTTATTAATAATAGTACAAAAGTAAATAACCATGACAATTTATATAAAATGTGCATTAAAACAATTAATTATTATTGAACACTACTAAATTTAATGGACTTATAACTGTATGAAAAAGAAGGTATTTATGTATAAAAATTCATGATTTTATGTAGAAAAACCAAAAATATAACACTATTACATGCATTTACTATTTATTTTTATGTATAACTATTTTAACCAAAAATAAAGTTTTTTATTTATTTATTTGATAACCATTTTATTTTAGAGTTTTACTTCTGCACGTTAATAGATCAAAAAAAATTATATAATGACCAAATTATTTAAATTAACTTATTTTTTTTGCTATCATTAAAATTTTGTATGCTTTTTTTTATTAAATATATTTGTTTTATTGTTAAATTTTATTTACTCGTAATTAAGATTATAAAATAAAAATATACACTAAAAAATAAGCTCTAATACATTTTAAATAAAATATTTTAAAATTTAGAGTACAGACTAATTCTACATTTGTTAAATTTTTTACTATAGTATTTGCAACAATTTTGCATAAAGCGATGATAATCAAAACAATTACCCATTTTGTATAATATATTTTTACCTTTTAAAAATATTAAAACACCAACAATTAGAAAACCTCATAGTAAAATTTTGTTTTGCTGGAGATTACAAAACATTTGCATAACTGAAACCCAAATTATGATAATTATACCATTATTATACAAAATATAGATGTTAGTTTTAATTTATATTATTAAAATTTTTTATCAATGCTTTTGTTAATTAAAATACATACTTATTGCTATAGAGATAAAGTGATTTTTAAGAGAAAAGAAATTTTTTTGATGAATACTATTTATTTATTATTATTTCCTTTAAAGATAGGTGAAAATAACTATTTATAACTTCAAGTTCCGTGCATGTTCTTAAAATTAATACTTTTATATGTTGGACAATCCCTTAAATAAATAAATATCAAAGAACATCAGCTATACATTTGATACATTTAACTGAAAGATTATTATCAGTAAAATAATATTGTATAAAACTGTATTGTGATTAATAAATATTATTTAAATTTTATAATATTATAATCTTTTCATGATATATCAACAAAGTTTTTTGCATACCTATAGTGATAGAAAAACGGTGAAATGATATAACATGTCACATTTTAATCATTCGGTGAGTCATATTTATAAAATATAATCCGTGTTTTAAGTTTTAAATATAGTTCTTATTTTAAATTGTATATTTAGGTCGTCGCTTGTGTTATAATTTTCACCTTATTCTCAGTAATCTTTATAATGTTTTTATTTCGTAAAAAAAGGAAACAAAAAAAACGAAGAATAGATGAAAGTTCGAATTTAGAAATCATAGACGAAAATAAAGAATTTAAAAAAGTGTCACTTTCTGATTACAAAACTTTAAATGATAAAGAAGTAAGTTAATATATTTTTAATCATTATAGACAATTCTTTTAAAGAAAGAACAAACAAATTTAGAAAATATTGTAAAATGTCCAATAAAAGTAAGTGTTTAAAGAGGATTCTTTACAAATAAGTCGAGATGAAGAAAGTCTTACTATAAATGAATGCCTTAATGTTACTCCTGATCCAGTGACAATAAATGAAAAAAATAATGCAAATGCTTATTTAACAAATTTTAATAAAAGCCTGTGGATTTGTTATAGAATTGTAGCATCATATCCCTTAAATTATGTAATTACACATTCAATGGGTTTTTTAGGACCACAAGAAACTATAAAGGTAATTATTAATATTACTAAAATAATACTAAAAATTTAATTTAGATTCATATAAAATTTCTATCATTGCCTGAAGATCAAGAATCGGTATACTGCTTTGCTGAGGAACATGCTATAATGATACAATGGTTTTTCCTTATGGAATCAGAAATAACTAGTTCACCAAAATACTTTTTTATGAGGCAATACCATAAATCAAATTGGAGAAGTAAAGTAATTAGGTGTACATTCTTAGAAAAATGCCAAAAACAATAGAATTTTAAAACATTTGTTATAGTATATTGAGTACCATGTATATTTTTAGTTAATTATTAATAAAATTAAAATAAATTGCTGCCATTTGGTTTTTGAATTTTAAATATCATAGAAGGAAATTAAAAATAACCCACACACTTTATATATCTCAATTACATAAATATACTTCGCTGAAATAAAAAAAAACCACCATAAAAGTTAATCATAAACTAAATCCCTTACTACTTAAAATTTATAATTTTTTTCCTTTTATTGCCGTAAGATTTTAATTTGTATGAAAATTAAAACTTTATGAAATGTATATTTTAATATAGTACATTAACTTTTAAAGCTTAATTAACTTTTATGATAGATAGAAATATTTCCTGATATCATATTTTAATGAATATTTTAACATTTAAAAATGCCAAAATTATGCATTACCTCATTTATCCCTCTGGTAACATTTGATTCTATCTAAGATAAATTGTTTTCTTTCAAAATAATATTGCAGAAAGAAATTTTAAAAAACTAAAGTAAAGTGAATAATGAATTACTACTTAAATTCTGACATTCTATTAGGTACAATTTTTTGTTTTTAAATTCATGAATTAATTTTTCCTAAAATCATTTTTTCTTATTCTATAATTATATACACCATTAGTTATTCACATCTTTAAATATCACTTAATAATATTTGAAATTCTTTACACTAACTATTTCATTTAAGTAATATGATTAAAAACTTAATATTAATATTTTTGTTTCTTTCGTCAATTATTTTACAAGCATCATCTTCTGAAGAATGTGAAATACTAAAGCTATGTGATCAATTTGATGATATAATTAGATTTACAAGATGTACTGATACATTTATTCAACAAAATCCACTTTGTGATGAAGGTAAGCATAATTATCAACAGGTTATCAGATTTATCCTTTATATTTAGAATTAAAAGAATTGAAGATTTCTAGATATACTAAAAAGGGATTTCTACCTTTTTATAACGTCTTTGGTAAGAGAAATATGAGAATCTTTAAACAACTCCGACAACTTCAACGAATTCCGGTTGGTTAAGATACAACCTGTTCATTGAATAATAAATAATTAATTTTCATCAAGACTTTTGGAATCAAATGTTGATACATAAATCTCATGTTTATCATTTGGTATTCAAGATACTGAATATGATATTAGAAATTTTATATTAATTAAACATTATAATTAAAAAACACTTCGTTTATAAAAATATTTTGATAAATATAAAATTGTGGTTGACTGAATAAATATTGATATGTTAATTATTTTAATTTTATTGATTTTAAATACTTGAATAAAGAAGTTTTAGTAAAAGTATAAGGAATCTATAATGTAAATATCTATTTTTTATACATTATTCTATTAAAGAGTATTACGCTTTTGCTTCAACAATAGTTGGGATTTGTTCTAATTTTAGATCTATATGGATATTTTGTGTACATATAAACTGCTACAAAATTACAAGAGTTCCAATTATCATTAAATAACTTGGCCATTTAATCGAAAAGAGCTATTGAAACCAATGCTGTTAATATAATTACAAATCCTGATGCAAAACATTTTAAAATTGATGAGGCATGCTTTAATAATATTGCTACAACCATTCCATGAACTCCGAATAGTAAAAAGCCATTAAAATTACCCAATAATCAAACCCTATAAAGAGACCATGAGTTGAGATCTTATTGTATTCTGATAGCTAAATATAAAAAAATATTATTTAAAAAAAATAAAATTTACAAAAGCAGTTGTTAAATGAACAGGAATAGAAAATATTGATAATTGAAAATTTCGTGCCCAAATTGATGTTACGGAACTTTTAAACAATTTTTCTAGAAATGTTCCAACAAATCCTGCAATTGTTGTTCCTGTAAGAACCATTATTAAACCAATAATTTGTGGTGGTATATGGAGTGGATTTGGTAGCGGATAATAATGGGTAGTTGTTTCAATTGTATTATTTTGGATTCGTTGAATTAATTTACAATATTGCTATTCTTAATACTTGGAAACTTTATTTGAACTAAAATAATACCAACAATAAGAACAACCATAGATAACCATTGTATTGTAGAAAGTTTTCTCTTAAGTAAAAGAACGGTAAAGAAAGCTGTAGTAAGTATCTTTATTTGTTGCAACACCAATAATAATGTAGCATCAAGATAACTAATAGCATAGTAGTACAATAAATTTTGAATTGCATAACAAAATGCTGGTATACTTGTTTTAAGAAAACTTTCCAATTAATCATTGTCTCTAAATGCAGTATTTTTGCCGCATCAATTAAAGATTTATTTTCAATTGTTAAAAATATTGTTGAAAGAAATATTTTGAAAAATTCTCCAGTCATTAATGCTACTGGAGCAAATAAACATATATTCTACTTTTCTAAATCTCACATATCGTAACATACATACTGATAGAGTTCCATGAAATATAAAAAATAAGATTGATAATGTTTTTATAGGAACTAAAAAAAGATAGATCAGTAATTGTCAAAATTAAAAAATAATGTATATAATATATACTTACGCAAATTTTTGAATTTCAAAAAACCAATTACCATCTGTTAGGTTGAATTTTTCACTATCATCGCACTTTTTTCAGAGCAATTACTATTGAAAGTTGTATATATCTTTACTATTAGATGAAGTTAAATTTTATTATTTAATGACATAATAGATACTTAGTTAATATAAATTTATATAAAATTAACCAATAATATTTATCACTATATATGATATTATATATAATTTTGATAGACGATGATATCTGAGGAGGGAGGAGGAATAGATCTAATAAGCATAAAATTAATAAAAGCAAGAATTATATAAAATTTTAATTTATAAAAAGACATATTATTCTAGTAAAAGTCATAAATGATCATGTCTCATTTATTTGTTTGTTGTTTTAAATAGCATCAAAATGTTAAATAAGTAATATGGTTGATGTATCATACTGAGACTGTTTACAGACATTTCATCTATGGTAAAATTGTTTTCACTTTAGCTTCATTTAATCATTAACTGTAGAATAAAAAAATGTATGAAATATTGTTTCATTTCTTTTTCAATATTTATTATTAAACCTTGACAAATTGCAAATATTTTATTTTTTAATTACATTTCTTGGTAATCTTTTATCAGATAAATAGTATAATTTAATTAAATAAATAATATCTATTTTTTAATGATAAAAAATAAACAATTTTTATAATAACTATTTATTTTATTATAAAAAAAATATTGAACATCAAACATTGTTGATTTTTCACCGTGATATGTCACAATTTTTCTCATAATTAATTTGCAAATTTTAGTAAAAATTAATTGATCATTGAAATTTTACAAAATAACTCTACATGACGCAAGAATGCCAATTTTTTCGTTAACCTTATGTTAAATTATCTTTCATATGATAATCAAAGATAGTATCAAGGATAGTCAAACGTCCTTTCCATTATTTGATACAATAAAGATGACAATATGCTTCGAAGC